>JAIPRN010001137.1:0-53566 GCA_025469175.1 Geopemphigus sp. TES_GeoC_2020
TCGATCCGACGCCGAGCGAAACCAAATCGACTAAGCCCAATACGCGATTCAGTTGGGTTTTCGTTGGCTCCGTGCTTAGATCGTTTTCTCTTTTCCGCCTTAACATCGTTTGTAGGATCGATTGACTCTAAAACCGAAAAAAAAATTATACTTTCATCGTCGACCGTGACCGTCCGCTAAACGGACTATATTAATGTATTTTTGTACGAAAATCGAATCGAAATTTATGCGTTTTCCTTTTTTTAGAAAAACGCGTTAATCTCGCGCCGTTTAAACGCTAAAAGCAAAACGTTTGAACCGGTTCAAAACGCCTAAAACGTTTCGAGTGTTTAAACGGCATAGGGTGCGCCATTTCCATGTGCTGTCTAACGAAAGTTAGTATCGTTATTTCGGTTCCCACGCTATTCAACCGCGTTTTACCGTTATTAAAAATAATCACTTTTCAATCGCCTAGTGTTTTTGAACGCGGTATTTTTGTTTACTTTTTTACGACTGTAATGATACGCACACGCGTCATAATAACAATAATTAGTCGATATGATTATTTAAGTCATTTATTTTACCGTAAAAATATATCTCGGACATTTTATATATATATATATATATATATATATATATATTCAATTTTTGTTTACTTTTTTACCACTGTAATGATACGCACGTGCGTCATAATAACAATAATTAGTCGATATGATTATTTAAATCATTTATTTTACCGTAAAAATATATCTCGAACATTATATATATATATATATATATTACTTCAATAAAAACTAACCGACGCTGAATCTCTTCTAAATATCGATGGTATTATAATATATATGATCGAAGCATATAATGAATTATACGAACGTACATGAGTCGTATGTACAACGTGAAGAATAAATCACGAAAAATATAACAAAAGATGCGTAAACACGCACGCGGAGTCACATAACGGGACAATGTTAGGTCGAAGGACGAAACATTTCCACGAAACCTTTTTGTCGACTTAAACACGTTCAATTTTAAGGATACCCAAAGGGACAGACACAAAAAGGATATAAACGTAAACGCGAATATCGATAACAACGTGGAAAGCCAAACACGCCGAATTCTATAACGAGAAGAATAGAATCGGTTCACCACAGCGGGTTCACCGTGCTGATTGTATATAAAAAAAAAATTATGTCCGACGGCCAGCAGGAAAAAGTCTCTCCGTATTTTCGAGTATTAGAGAGAAGTCTCTCGTGTCCTGGAGCAGCGGAAGGAAGTCTCTGATCAGCGCAAGTTCAGTACATTTGACGGTGTTCCAGCGACGAGCTCCGGCTCTATCAAAAAGTCGATATTCTGAGGGACGAGTGCGTAGTTGTTACTTGTCGTCACCGACCCAAACCTTTTTGTCAATTCTTTACACAACCTCTCCAGACTAATGAAACCGAGCAACGTTCGACTAATATTATTATTTGCTTAATGTTGATTATCGATTATATTTTAGTATTTCGACTATATTCGATAATTATACCATTTCATAATTACGTTCCTAGATAATTCTCGTATTCGCGAACATTTAACCGTCAATTATACGTTAATGTTTCCCCCATTTCCACATTTTCCCTTTATCGATATTGCCTTCTTTATTTTATTTTAATTCGTTTTTTGAGTAATTACACGATCGACACGAATACGTCACCGATTCTGACGTGGCCGGTCCTGACGAAGAGTGACGTCTTCTATTACGCGCTCTTAAAAATGAAAAAATACGGGTGCGGCGAAACCGTCGCGAAGAGAGAACAACTTGCGTGAATAATATAGTCGCCTCTCTATTGATCCCCGGTCACGCGAAGGTCGTTCTTTACGATATTTTCAAACGTCGCGAGAACGTAAATCGGGTAATAATAATCAAACCCGATACTGTACGGCGCCAAATACTCGACGAACTGACGAAAATCAATCGTCGCGAAAACAAAACGATTTGAATGATCGGTGGTATTTTTATTACAGCGAACACGATCCGCTTAATCGAATCGAAGGAATAGATAAATATTCGATCTTTGAATCGAACTTATCGCGTATTTTTTAAATTAAAAAATTTAATTAATAAAATTACGCGTACCTTATACAATTAAGTGTAAACTTGTACACGAAATATCGTTTAAGCTCGAAAGTAAAAATTATCCGTCCGCGTTTTTAAACGAGAATTCGATAATTGTTATTCGGTTAGTATATATATATATATATATAGCTTCCGATTTCGTAGACATCTCGCTAAAGATATGTCGGTAAATGGGCACAACCCACAACAAAACCGTACGTTATATCGTAGCGATTATCCTCGAAGAGCTACGTGATCCGAAACAATATCGAGAACGCGAAGAGCCGATGATTGGAACACGCCGGTGACAAATCCGGCGTTATTTTCGTATTCGCGCGAATCGTTTAAATACGTTTGAACGCGAGAACCGCTGGTTTTGTAAGCGACCGTTTCGCAAAATATCGGTCCGTTTTTAACGCGTTCTTTCCATCGGATATTCGACAACGGACAATGGTGGTCAATTGTATTCCCTTTTTGGGGTACCGTTTTCGAAACATTTCGGTCTACCTGCCCGCGAAACGATACGTCTACAGTGTTTCGCCACCCCACCTAAACTGCGCCGCCGCCATAGACCGCCCCGGCTGACGCAATATTACGTAATACAGCAAAACGCCGGCGTTTCGTAACTCCTAACCAGCGCCTTAAGAGTCGAAAACGAATAAGTACGATAAGCAATTGCGCGTTCGGAACGACTCGGTGGCGGACGAAAAACCGAAATGAACAATCGTGCTTCTCTGGCGAATTGGACAAGTTCTGCTGAACGCGTAACGCGCGCGCGATATATACGTGACAATAAATAAAACTACGAAAAAAAAAAATTCGAACGATAAATATGCGCGTGGTCGTATTTTTTCAGTACAATCGTCGATTCCAGACCCGACGTACGGCGTTATGCCGTCAATAATAGGGAATGTTGCGTCATGTTCGGAATTTATTTATATTACGTCGAACACGTCCTACTTAGCTTCGCGTCAACCGGCGTGGTGGTATAACTATAATGTGTACGCGTAGTAGCTGGTCGGTTTGGTTTTAAGCGCTCGGGCGATTTTTAACGGTTTCCCTCCTCACCGACGAAACGTATATATTATTATTGACGATCGCCCGTCGCGTGTATTTTCGATATTAAAGCGCCGTTGGAACGATTGTTTTTTTTTGTTTTTTATCCGTCCGCTCGGTCTCTTCCGTTTGTGGAAAATTGTTGAAACTCGCGTGTTTAAACGCGAACTAACAGGCGTTGTGCCCGAGCGAAATTATCGAATTTTTAATTTAATTCCGCGGTAACGTGCACGCGCCCACCGAATATCGCAAAAGAAACGTTATTGTTTCGCGGCAAATTTGTCGTTAATTTGTAATTTCGTTATAAACCGTCTAGTTACGCACTATACAGTTGGATATTTTAACGTTTTTCTTTTTTTATATAAAACCGGATAAATTGTATACAATAATCGTAATTTGGGCGGAATGAAAAAAAAAACCCGAATTAACGGTACACGCGCGTTACAAAAGGGAGTTAAAAATGAACGTTAAATAAATTACAATTTAGTTACGTAACGCGTTACGTAATTAACTTTTAAGAAGATTCGTAAAATCGTAAAAATTTCGAACGTTCGATATCGCCGTTCGCGTCGTTTTATGTTTAATTTTTCGTTAATAATTTAAACAAAAAAAAAACCGGGCTATTTCAACTTCGTGTCGAGTTACTTTTACGAAATTAAACGTTTCTAAATTATCGCAACGACGACGACGAAAAATGTAAATATTAATTATCAACTCGACACGTGTATTTATTTCTTACGTGTATCGACTTAGTTTTCACAAAAAAAAAAAAAAAAAAAAAAACAATAGGCCTAGGAAAAAAAAGTAAACGGTAAACCGTTGCCCGGCCTTGGGCGGGCAACGTCGTTAGAAATATTCCCGTGCGCCGCGCGCACCCGTCAAAACGCGCATCGCCTAATAGAAATTCGGTGGACGAAAAAAAACAACGAACGCCGAATACGACGAATAATAAATTAACGTAATTATTATCGATGATATTATCGCCGTTATTTACTTAAATTAAAATTGCCGCGCGTTACGATATGGTAACAAACGGTTGGTAGAGAACAAATCGAAATGTATGCGTACACTAGACCGTGGTAGCCCTACGAAAGCAATAGGGTTTAATTAAACTTACGAACAATAATCGTTAACGAGCGTCGTTTAAACACCGAGTACACGTACACTACACGATCGTAATGACGCGCGCTCGTATATATCTGGCGGTCGCCTTGTTCGAGACAAACGTCCGTACACATTTATTTATACATCGTACGCGACGCGCGCGTATCGAATTGAAATTTGTTTCGTAGCGCGCCGGACGCGTTTCGTTTGGTTAAAAAAAAAAAAAAACGTAATTAACGAACGCGGGGCGGCGCACGAATCCGACAACGCGGCGGGAATACCTTCCGAATCGGACGAAATTTTTTCGAAAACGTTCCGAATTATTTTTTTATTTCTCTCCGCCTCGCGCCCCCCCTCATCCCCCCATCATTCAATCCCGCGACGAATAATCGACTAACGTTCCCGAAATAACTCGAATACTACGAGACTACGCGCCGCGCTCATTAACGTCCGTAACGTGGTAATAATTAACGTATCGCGCGTACGCGACCGAGTAATATTATTCGACGGTACTGTCGTCAAAAGCGAAAAGGTACGCGCGCCACAAACGATTAAAACGCGACAATAGGCGGACGTCTCGTCGAGAATACACACGCGCGTCGTACCCGCGGTAATTTGTCCGATATACGCGAAACGGATAATTACCGGCGGAATATTCACGCGGTACGTTGGATAAATATATACGTTTTGTAGACGACGAACTGCGCTGGTCTCGACGCGACCCGACGGTCGAGAATTCGATTAAACGAACGAGTAAAATCGAAACAAACGTCGTATTTTTCGGTCGAAATCCACACGGCGGACCCGAAACCGCCGCCGGTCATTTCCAACAACGACGACGTTCGTGAGCGCGCCGGCACGAATTTAAGATAAATCGACGTGCTCGGCGGACATATTCGCCGAACGCAATAATTACTCGAATAGCGACCGAATAATTTAAGGAATCTCTTATCAATCGTCGTCGAAAAATAACGATTTTACGCAATAATATAACGTACTCGCCTACCGTTTAGAATGTTTATGAAACGCCGATAAACGAATTTTTAATTTACGGCTATTATTACACTGCCGATAACAACCGGTCCGATCGAAACAAACAACAAAAAAGCGTTTTTGCCTAAACGTCGGAACGAGACGCGATATACGTTACGCATTTATCGCTCGACTTCATACGAAATTCGTTACCTCGGTTTTTTTTTTATTTATTAGCCGAACAATAAGTGTATTATCTCGAAACACCACGCGGCCAGAACAATTTATCACCTTGAAAGAAGGCCAGTGAAACACAATTTCACGATAACGGCGAGATAAAATAAAAATCGTTGGATTACGCCTTAGATCCGTAACGAATATCGTGCATATTAAGCTCTCGAAACGATCAAATAAACCCGCGCGACACTTATTATATTCGGCGATTATGACGGCGACGCGTAACTTTTTGATTTCAAACGTATGGCCATAATTGAACACTATTTATTCTTCCGTTTGATTACGAGTAATCGTAAAAATCCCGAACGTAAATTGCGTTTGTGGTCGATTCGTCGTTCCGCTCAATCGCCAACATACACCATACTTTTCGCGACGAAATGAAATACTCGCCTAGATATCGGACAGGCCTGATGTATTGTTTATTTTCGTCCGTGACGTATATGTAAACACCGACGTATCGAAATTCGAAACAACGCGTCGTCGGTTAATACGAAAATGTATCGACGTGGCGGTGGTTAACTTAGCTAACTTAACCTCGGCGAAAATTGCGTATAAGCTATTGAAACGCAAAAAAAAACTCGTCGAACCAACACGTACGACGAAACCGGAGAATTATGTCCGAAAAAAAAAAATAATAACCGTTCGAACGTGAAAATTACAGGTATTCTTCGCGCGACACGCGTTCGAATTTTTTATCTATGTACAAAACGACGTTCGCGATTCAACGGAAGTTTTTAAAACGACAAACGCGAATCTCTACACACCGTTCTTCAAGTAACGTTAAAAACGAAAAGATTAACGAATTTGTTTATTGGTATACCATCGAGAAAACATTTTTTAAATATCGCGCGACTAAAGAACGAAAATAGGGTGAAAAAAAGCCCAACCCTAAGGCACGTATACGTCGGTTCGTTTTGTAATCTACAGTTATAGTTCCGCGTGTACTTCGTAAACGCGAATAATTAGTTAAAACGAAAGTAGCCGCGTGTTAATATTAACGCGATAAAAAAATATCGAACACGGCGTTAATAACTTTTGAAAAAACGATCGCTCCTAAAGCTGAACCGTATTCAACGACGATACAGCTTTAACGATATAGAAAGATTCGAAGCGAAAACGTTTGTTTATCGCCCGTCGTTTCCATTTAATTTAATTACGCCCGACTAACCTAACCTAACCTAACGAAACAAGAACCATACAAAACGTTCGATATCACACGACGTTGTTGTTCGACTACGAAAATATTTCCGGAAACGGAACAAATACGATTGTTTTTTTTTTCGTTCTTTTGTACAAACGGTCATATACCCGCGACACGTATATTCCGAAAAGCGCTGTAACATACAAAAACGTTTTTACGAATCCCGTGATCGATAATTCATCGTCAATTTCGTTCACTCTCGTCCGTCTACGTAAAGTAAATAAATATTTATACGTATATACTAATATTAAACGTCCGCTTCTCGAGCCACGCGGTAATAAATCGTGAAAACCGGACGATTTTATACGTACTCAGTTAATATTTCCGTCGCGTAATATGGTTATAAATAATACAATTTGAGCGATTCAATGTTCTACGCAGTTCGTATTGAAATACGCGTACGAAGTTAAGTATTTCGATCGTTCGATAACCGGCGTTATGAAAACACGGAAACGAACGTCGCACGAGAAATTCAAACGATTATTTTTGAAGGCGATCGTTGGCCTCCCGTCGTTCGATTAATCGCGAATAACGCGATTTTCGCGGAGAATATTGGACGATCGGCCGTACTATATTTGTCGAAGGACCGCCTCGGATTTATACGTAGGAGGCGAGCCCGTAGTCGTATTCGACACGCCCGTTAAAGGTTAAAACCTCTTTGGCGTTTGTTTTTTCTTTTAATACGTATTTTCGAATTCGGGAAAACGTTCCGTAATCTCGGAGAGCTTACGACATCCTGTTTGCAATGGCCTATATTATACGTAGATAACAATATATATATATGTCGTAATAAAACGCTAATAATACTATGATAGCCTGTAATAAATACGTTGTTCGTTGAAACGCGATCGTTTGTTCATACGTCGACGATTAAAGCGTTTAAGGGGATCGGAAATGGCCTTTTAAGACGACGGATATTGGACGGACAATTTTCGTAAAGCGTATCGGTTACCACAATTACTGCGCGCCGCCGTGTCGATAAAACGTTTTTCGACATTCTCTCGGGCGCGCGATGATTCGGACCCCGAGAACTAGACGAAAATTCAACCACGCGGGTAAAATTTGACGCGAATAAAACGTAAATGAAACGTAATCGGCCTTTTCCCTCGCTCGTCGCGGACTCGCGCAGTTTTAATAACGAACGTTTCGTTTCCGAAATGGTGAAAAATCGTTTCGTACAAAGTCGCCGTTACCGGCGGTAAGCTCGGCTGTCGAAGCCCACGGCGCCGGATAGTCGAATTTCCGTCTAGGTTGTCGGTTCGAAAAACGCGCGCCGTTTCGTTACGCGAACGTAAATCGGACAAATAACGACTACACGGTTTCCCATAAGACTCCTCCGATTGATATACGGACCAAAAATTACGCGTCCGAGGTTAGGGATACGCGCAGGGGTCAAACCCGTGGCCGGTGTGCAAATGACTGGGCCTCGCCCCTGAAGGAACCGGCTAAACTCCGCGTAAGTACGTAATATATCCGGACGACAACGAAATAAAACGTTCTTATTGTGAATACTATTGCGAAACACCGTACCTTACTATTCCGAAATTCGGTCATCTTGGAACGTATTGGCCCTTCCGACGCGGCGCGTAAATTCGTCGTGAACACGACGACGGGATGTACAAAAAACAACGCCGTCCACGATTTCTAATCTGAAACGAAAGAAATAAATAAACGACGCGCTCCCATTTTGCCGTGTCGCGTTCCGTATTAATATGGAACACGGGGCACGTCTTTAAATAATCCGGTCGCTGTGTAGTTTAATTATCGCTCGTACCCGAAGCCGGTAAACGTATATTTTATATAAAAAGAACAAAACATACGCGTTTAGCGATTACCATTATCGAACCTACACGATCGCACGGCGTTGTAAAAAAAGAAAGACATCCCGTTACGTACGGATATAGAGATGTTTTGATTTGTTTACGATAATTCGCGCGCCTCGGCGCGTAATTGTTACAACGTGACGTATAAAAAAAAAAAGGTAACGATTATACCGCGGCGGTTGCCATTGGAAAATCAATAAAAACGATACGTCTGTAAGCTATCGCGTTTCCGACGAACGATACGCGTGAATCCGAAGAATTTCGATCTTTTACGTTATCGCGGTTGCGCGCCCCGTTCGTGCGTCGTCGTTGTCGCGCGTACGGTTCGTCTTTGTCCGGCGTGCCGAATATATTTGGCGCCATGACGGACTACGACGAATCGGCGTTCGTACCGCCGTGGAACGAATGGTCCAACGATTTCATCAACGCCGAAAATTGGGACGAATTTCGGGGCGTACGTACCCGTTTATTATACTGGGGAGCGGGGAAAATAATATCTCGAAATCGAATACGACCGTAGGAAAACGTGTTCAAACATCCCGGCGGTCACGAACGTTTGCCGGAAGAAATCGGCCAACGTCTGAAAACGTGGAAAAGACCCGACGACATATTCGGCGCCGTCCAGCTCTCCGTTCAGCCGAAGGACGACAAAGACGACGTACGCGACTTATTGACCGTCAACGAACCGCTAATGCACGTCGAGGTAACGCCGTTTACGATACGCGTTTCGATTAGGTTCTTCCCCGTTCGGGCCAAATACCGTCTCCGTTTCGGTTATTGGAAAACCCCGGGCGGATTTAATAATCGTCCGAACGAGTTTGTTTTTTTTTTTTTTTTTTCTAATCGTTCCCGGTTAAAACGATTACGCGAATAACAAATTACCGTGAATATTATCGCGCGCCCGATTCGATCGTTGAACAATTAACGGCGATAACCTATGGCGCTATAAATAAATACGCGCGAACGTATCTCGTTAAACAACAATTTAACGAAAGCGGACTTTACGCGTAAATTAAATCGTATTTACTAACGCCGGGGGGACCGTGCTAAGAAGCCGTTATTATTTCATATTTGAAACTTTCGCGAAACGGACGGGGACGGCGTAACGCGCGAACGTACCGGTTCGACCAACGAAATGACGAAGTGCTGTGGACAAAAGTCGTTTTTAAGAAACCACGCGTATTGGGAACGCGCGCGCGTAAAACATTATTAATCCCGAGAGACGATACAACGCGGTAGGTCACGAGGAACGGCCACGTAGGTCACCGATGGCCGCCTCCGCGTTGTCGACCCGGCGAAGTCGTCGCGTCGTTCGGAAACGGATTCGCGCCGATTGTTTTTTTTTTTTTTTTTTACCGTACTGATCGTAAAAAAATGTATATTACCGGACCGACTAAACGGTATAAATAAAATAAAACGAAAAACTCACCAATATCCGTCCGTCGAGTGGAATCTACGGCGGTCCGTTGGTCGTCGACGAGGGGGGGAGGGAGGATACGACGACGACGGGTATACGAATATTAGTAACGTCTCGTCACCGCGCCCGCCGCGTTTGTATATTTGTGCGAGTGCGTACACGCTCGTGCTAGAGCGCAACGTGCATACGAGTGTGCTGTGCACGCACCGGAACGCCGCGAACGCGAAACAGACGGCGCCCGAGAGACGACTGAAAGACGACAATCGGCCCGGTGGTTCACAGTTTAGTTCGCACCCGATCGGTCGGGTCACTGGCCATTCCCGTAGTCTGTACAATAATACGCGCCGAACGACGACGACGCCGCCGCCGCCGCCGCCGCCGTCTTGCCCCTTCCTAAGTACGACGTAAATCTGATCTCGAAACTCACCATACACACACACACACACAAACGTTTGCGCGCACAGACGTACACATGCACGTTACTCATACACACACACACGTATATATATATAAAATTCGTACGCGTGCGCGCGCGTACGAGTGCACACGTCGCGAGTATGTGTACGTTTGTCAGCGTTCGTCGAGAATTCTCGGAGACCGTTACGCGCGTTATTATTATTCCACAAACTATATTGGTTACGTTTATTGTACACCTAACCCGCTGCTAAACAACGCCTTGAACTTCGATCGCGCCGGTCCCAAAACTTTGTGCCTGCCATATGTGTGTGTAGTACGAACCGTACGTACAGTGGCGTACTAACAGGGGGGGGCTTGATAAAAATAGGCAAAATGAATTTCTTACTAGACGTATATTTTTAGTCAATAATAACCAAAATATTTTTAAACTTCAATACACGTTATAATATAACGTTAAAAATGAATAATCTATTAAAGTTTATAACGCGTCTTGTTTCGTTAGGGTCGTCCGGAATTTATTTATTCAAAAATGATTCCCCCCCCCCCCGAAATTCGAGTCCAAGTACGCCACTGCGTACGTACGTCTAAATATATTACGTTCGAACGGAGCCAACGATATATCGGTCTTACAACGAGACGCGTTTTTTTTGTTCGTTCGTCCGCGAACGACTTTTCGTACTAAAACCCGGTTGCTCCGGCAAATCGTACGTAATCGGTACTCCGTCCCTTCGACACCCGGAACGCGCCCCGCACTTACGGATATCGGCGCGGCCGGTTAGGATTAATTCGTTTATCTAGTCCCGTGTCTATACGTCCTACCGGTTTTCATTTTACCGCGATTTTCGATTTCGCCGCTCCAGGACACGATTTGGGGTGAATCTGAACTATGTCGACTAGACACGGATTCGCCGTCGGGAAACGAAATCCAGATCGTCCGAGCGCTTCTAACGCCCTAGACCCGAATATTTTGGCCAGGATGGTTTTAAATAAATAATACGGACGACCCTAAACAAAACGAGACATATTATAAACTTCCGTAGATATAACGCGTATCGGAGTTTAAAAATATTTTAGTTTTTCGTTATTATCGGCTAAATGTATACGTCCCGTAAGAAATTAATTTTTCCTAAAACTTCTCGAAGGGGAGTTTTATTCCTCCTCCTCCCCATCACCGTTAGTACGCCACTGACTACGCTTTTTCGTGGCACGTTTCGTTGCACAATTACATCGGTTTTACGTTCGTTGTCCACCAATTTGTCCCGATCAAATCGAAATATGGAAATAACTACTCGGTTCATAAAAATACGTATTACGCGTCGCGTGACTCGTTGTTTTCCCTATGTTGTGCACGTTTTAAAATATCGGAGAGGGAACGGCCCATGTTAGGACGATAGTTTTATACGGAAGAAGCTCGACACGTCGATAATTACTAACGATTTCGGCGAATGTGTACGGCGTACTGGTTTCGGGAGCTCGCCGATTTAATTGATATTTAATTTTTAAGGAAACCACGATCAACGAATCATCGTCGATTTTATATCGAGAACGGATTGGCTTTCCGGGAATTCCGATAAACAACTACACGCAGTGTCGTACTTAGACCTGCATTTTGTTGGAGGGTTTAATTTTTAAACAAATCGGACGGCCCTAAACAAAACGAGACATATCGTAAACGTCCGTAGATTATATTATAACGCGTATCGAAGTTCAAAAATATTAAAATTGTTCGCTATTATCGACCGAAAATATACGCCTCGTAAGAAATAAATTCTTCCTAAAAACGTTCAGGGGGGGGTTATCCCCTTTCCCCTCACCGTTAGTACGCCACTGGTCGGCGCGCTGTTCCGTTTTTCCGACGATAGTTTGCACATTTACCGTCCGAATGATCGCGTGAAACCGGTAAAGTTTGAACCCGAGAACCGGCCGGCCGAACGGTTAAATGTACGAAACGAAAGCCGGCGAGTAAGTTGAGTGTGGCAACAAGAACGGGAACGGAACGACGACGATTGGTTAGGCGTTCCGCGGGACAAGCCGAGGCCTTCGACGAATCCGGCGAAAAATAATTTGAAAACCCCTGGTTCGGTCTGAAAGTCGAACGTTCGTTAAACGTAATTTACGCGCGCGCAATAATTGTTTCGTTACATAATTAACCCGTACGCGACGAAAAAACGACTTTTTTTGCGCTTCGTTACGTTTTATCCGTTGGATAAATATCGATACAGAACGCTATACAAATAATAGTTCCGACGTCACGCGCACTTCGTTCTCGTCAAACACTCTGGCACGGTCGTGTAAAAAAAATTGTCTCGCCTATACAAATACACGCCGCGCTTGTCCGATTGACGCACACGGGCCGTCGGATTTCGTGGTTTTTATTTTGGCTTAGGTTCGAAATATTATATAGGATTAGAATTGGAACTCTACGAACAGAATTTGAACGACGGTTTTTTTTTTTTTTTTTATTACGGTCGAGGAAACTATTTGGTAAAATCGAGAGACGATAAAAAACCAATTAGGTACGAATCGCGTGGACCTTTTTGTCTTCGTGCCGCCGGGAAATCGCCGACTTGCGGTCGCTCGAATTGTTCGTCCGTTTGGTAAACGAACGACTTACGGGATGGTGGTACCCGAGAAAACACGCTAAACTCGCTCTGTTTATGTAATAAATCGATTTGGATAAAAGCGAATAATCGATTCCAAAAACTATTTCGAACACGACGTCGCGTACACGGGTTCTCAAAACGGCAAACGTTATTCGATTACCGTTACTATTTATCTACGTCAGAAATGTCGCGTAATTTATACGCCTCGACGTACACGCGTCGTATATATTCCAATTTTCGATTTTTCAATTGATTGTTACGCCGCCCGAGGAACGAATCGGAAATTTGTGAGCGTCCCTAGCGGCCGGCGTTTATCGAAAAAGGGTAATCAATTAATCGGACGAAATGTTTACGAACCGTTTTTTAATATTTCGTTCTTTCGTCAATTGGCTCGTAATCGAACGGGTCCGATTTTAATTTCTAATCGACGCGTCGTTCCAGTCGTCGCGTCTGCGTCGAATAAAAATTAACCGCCCAGTGGACGCGGATAAGCGGTTGAAATCGTTCGATCCAATATTTGCCGCGATTATTCGTCAACGGTCCTAATCGGCCCTGCATACAAACGCGTAACACGCGCCTAACCTAACCGTATCCGCTCGTCGTTATCGATAAGCGTCCGGTAAAATTTAAATACTCGAAATTAATTTCGACGGAACGTAATTTAAACGTATTCGATACGGGCGTATATTACAATGGTATCTGCGGGCACGCGGCCCGTTCGGAATTATTTGCCGCGCACGTACATCGAATAACTTACGGCGCGCTAGTGTTCGCCATATTGTCGTCGACGCTCTTCGACCCGTTATCTAATCTATTTCACGTACGCGGCGTCTACATGACAATACGATATACCTGTTCGGTATATACGAGTAAAAAAAAAAAACCGATACGTCGTTAACAACCGTCGACGCGAGCGGAAAACGCGTTACGTTTTAACGTTTACTTTTATGCGTCTATTCGAACAATGTATACGCGACGTTATATATTGTCTATTATAGACCGGCGACGACTACTACTCTAATGGCCCACTTAGGTTACTTAGCGTCGTATTGCGTTACGCGACGCCCGTTCGTCGACGACGGGCTTATTATTAACGTCTATATATATATACGAATATCGAACGACGATGTAATAAAACCGATAGGCCGCGTAAAACGATCGTTTGTTTTGTATTCGCCTACCCGTGGGATAGTTTTTCGCCATAAATGCGCGGAACGGTTACGGATAAACGTCGGAACTTTTACAGCGTTCGGTTACGGCGAAACTAAATTCGTTCTAAAAAGGCTTTCGCCTTTGGTGAGGCGAACGCGGCCGTGCGTTCGGCTTAAAATTACGTTCGGCGAACTGTTTTCTAATTTTCCGAAAAAAAAATTTTTTACTTCGTATCACCTAGGTTAACCCCCGTTAAGTTTAGCGCGAAAAATATTACGTAAACGACGGTTATTTTTCCTTTTTTATACGACTGTAATACGCTCACTGGCCGGGATGCCTACAGACCACCAGTGCTTCGGTCCAGTGAGTCGTCAGCGTTTATTGCGAAACAAATCGACACAATGCGCGACGACAATATTCCCTAATGGGAAGCGACAGAACTATACCCACGTTGTTTTACCTCGCTTCTACACCACCCCACATCACCGGTACATCGAATCTAATTCACGATAATTCTTAAAAACCAGCGCTTCTTAAGAACACTACCGCGTGAGAATGGCGCGCGGTGACGGGACAATCCCCTACCACGGTTAACGCCTTCCTTTAAATAACTTAAACTACCACGTGAGTGGAACGGAACAGTCCCCTGAGACGGCGCCACTTACGCCTTCCTTAATAAAAAAAGAATATAAACGTAATTCGTTTTCCCCGGTTTAACGGCCTAGCCCAGCCGCCACTTCCGCCTGCGGAACGTAAACGACGTAAGTCGTCTATATTCGAATCGAGATCGAATTGACGCTCCTGTTCGTCTGTTTACCGTCGTTATTGTAACGGGAATTTCGAAACTCGCGCTTATTATTAGAATATTCGGTACACTAAAACTGACTTAGCCGCGTTTAGTCTCGATCGAAAAAGGAACCGTTTTGCTCGCCGAACCAAAAGTACGAAAAATTCGAAATTCGGGCGTTATTTACCGAGGTGGTTGGTATTCGCGTAGTTTCCGTCGTCCGAAAAGAGAAATCGGAACGTCTTTTAGCGCACATTCCGCGCGTATTGTGCGGACGAACAATACCTACGCGGCCGCGTATCGTGAATAAGTAAAATCGATCGGGCGCGCCATCCTAACGATACGCCGATATCCGTAACGTACGCAATTACGAGGGGCGAAAATACCGAACATTTTTTTTTCGCGCGCGTTCGACGACGAATATTTATTATCTCGCGCGTAACGTCGCGAAACAACGACATTTTCCCCGAATTCTCGTAACGCACGTAACCGACGCCGTTGTAAATAAGTCGAAATATGTATGCCGATAACGGTACGCGACGTATTACGTATTTCCAATACGTCGGACGACGCGGGAGACACGATCGGCGGCACCACAAGAACAATCGGTCGTCCCCGCCAGCGAATTAAAAACGCGAGTCGCCGTTAGGATTAGCAACCCGTTGATCGCCGTTGTTGAAATAATACCGTTACGGTCCGTGTTGACGTTGCGTTCCAAACGCTTCGGTATTTCAATACGCGTTCGAAAACTCGAAACGACTATATTTACGTCTCGACAGTAGCGGTCTGAAAAAGTGATCCGAAAATTCGCCGTAAAAACGAATAGTTGGAGACGAAAAAAACGCTCCGAAATCTCCGGGCTAGCTAAGGGCATTTTCCATAACGAAAACGACGATAGATCGTTCGAAAAACGATCGTCACAACACGGCGCTGTAGTCTTGATCGATTCCGTTTAAACGTCACGTATGGTCTCGTTGTACGTTTTGGGCGTTGCACAAATTGTAACCGAAACGTCGTAAATTCGCCGATTTTTCGCTATTTTCGTATCGTTTTTGATCGCGCCAAAGGAAACGAATCGAACACCGACTGGATACGACTTACCGCCGGTATACGCGAGTGTCGAAATGATTCGAGTACAATTTCGTTTTTTAAATATCGCGCCGTTGTAAAACCGATACGTTCTTCGGTTCGCTCCGAAATATAAATATTTCGCGCGTTAAAATTTAGTTTCGAAGAACGCGTCTCGAAAAAAAAGGTCGAATATGACCAAAAACCGTTAAAAGAATAGATAAAACAAAATTAACGCGACGGTAAATCTTTAAAGGCCGAGAGAATAACGCTAATGAAACGCGAGCGTTTGAAACGTATTTATAGCTCGGAAAACGTCGTGGCAATCGTCGGTTCCGAACCAACAAATGTAAACGGATCGAATTCCGAGCCCCGTTAATAAGTTTTAGGACCAGAGTCCATACATTTTACTACGAGGTCGTTCCAATTAATATTCAAAACGTTATAAAATCGGTCTTTCGCCTTTTTTTTGCAAAAAAAAAACGTTTTAAGTACGAATTTTAGACGAAACGAACGATTCGTACGTAAAACGAAGACATTTTTCAACGTCCGCCGCTCGCAAATTCGAACTCTTTTTACATCATTACTCGATTACTCCGTCCGTTCTATTACAATTTACTATTCGTATACTTCTGCGAACGCGTGCAATTCGGCCTACGAACACGGTACAAAAAAGCGGCCGGCGTTTTTTCAACGAAATGTTTCGTACGTTTTGGAAATTCCAATTACCCTCGACAACAATCACGCCTCCCGAACAAACGGAAATTCTCGACCCTACGTCCAATAATAGTGCTCGGCTAAATATGTCGAACAACAAGTTTGGCGAATTGTTGAATATATATATTTGATACGATAAACGTTACACATTCAAGGTTTACCGGTGGATACTGTATCACGTGGTATTGTACACGAATCGATTTAAAAACAAATGGCCGCACCCGTGGCACCCGTCCGATATGGTTTTTTCCCATTGCAAAGCCGACGCCACGTGGAACAAGAAACCGAAACCGGAGTACAATTCATTCGGGAAATATTGGCTGAAATTATATTACATGGTCAGTACGTATACGTTTATGGCCCGTGTCCGTACGGTCCGCCACGAGTTCCCAAAACGTTCCTAAAAAACGGTGTACGTATGTTTGGACTTTTCCGCGGGCGACGTGTTTATTATTCCGAGTATAATCTTTCGAAATCGACGAAAACCTCCGCAACTGTACGCCCATTTTCGATTAGCGGAGACGTTCGAGAGGTTAATGTGGGGGGTGGGAGGGGTGCACGGCGCAAGCTCTACGATTTTCCACGTGGGCCTTCCGTTCCGACGAGTCGCCGTCTTTTTAATTTTATAAAAATCGTATCTCACGCTTCCTCTTACGTATGCGTCCTATTTTGTCACCCCAACGCATCCGTCTAAACATTCTCGTCTCGGCTACACACTCTCGTTCGTTCTCCGCTCTATTTGTCTTGTCCAACACTCCGAACCATACAACACAGTCGGTCACACTACGCTCTTATTGAACTTACCTTTTTTTACATTGTAAATAAAACGAAAACGAATTTGTATTCACGAAACACGTTTAGGGCAAGTTCCGTATGATTTGCGTCAGCGACCACCTTCCGATTGACAAAGACGACAACGTTTTGCTGCCGTTATGCGAAAACAAATCGGTGCTCTGGCTACCGTTGCTCGTCAAGGGACTGTTACGCATTTACGCGACGGCCGACGAATTCGAACAGTTTAACACGATCACGTGTTTGACCGGATGGTCTTGCGTCCGAGCAGATTGCCGGTAACGCGACGTTTTTTCGTTTTTATGTGATTAACGGCCGCGCAGTTATATACGTCGCCGAGGTAAACGGCAAAGGTTCCCTCGCCCGTTGCCCGATTAACTGTGCGGATAACGTCCGGATTTCGTAGGCCGGCGTTTTATGTGAAAAACTCCGGACACGCGATTGTTAATAAAACGCCGGAAATTAAAATATAAACCGAAATTTTGATCGCGATAACGTCGTACGAGGTTTTTATATATATAGTTTCGTGTAGAGAAATTACGTTAAAACGATAATCGAAATTGTAGTCGAATTGTAAATACCCGAGACTCAAATTTCGGAAATTATTTTTTAACGGTCGTACTCGTATTAGACTATATTCGCGAGTTGTTAAGTCGTTTACGACCCAAATAATAAACGTTTTTAAACGTCGTAAAACGTACAAATACTCGGTTCAAAAATGTAATACGCAGCTATATTTTTATTTTTCGATATAATTGTAGTTCGAACGTTTGAGCGAAATAACGTATGGTGAAAGGCGAGAAAAATTCGATATCGAAATCCTTTTCTAACTATAGATAATGTGTCGCGATCGTATAATAGTTGCTACAGTCGAGAAGAGCTCGGTCGAATAGTAAAAACAGTATTAAACGACGTTTTAATGAAGCCGATGGACGGATATATTCCCCCCCCCCCAAATTTGCTCACGGTACGCGCCCGCCACTGATTACGGCTAAAATCGTTCGTATTCTTTCCACGAACCGGTCACGTTGGGAATGGCGGGCGGCATTTTCGTTTTAAGTAAAATCGAACGAACGAAAGTCGGTTAGGAAAGCTTATGAACTCGCGCGGCTGCTTATATAACCGGCCTACCAAATGTGGCGTGTGCTCTTCAGGCACGTGCCGAAAACGAACGTGTGGTCGTCGCTTTTGTATCACTCGTCGAATCCGTTACCGAGCGCCGGAAACGAATGGAAAAACGAAAAATCCACCGCCAAACAGTTACGGCTTACGCAATGTTACCCGATAAGCACGAGCAATGGTGTACGATGTCACCGCGACCAAATTGTTGTCAACTCCGAAACGAGATCGTCGACCTCGACAATAGTGATCTCGATCGTACTGTCGCCGACCGCCACGGTCAGTAAAGTAATTACGATTTTACGTACGGACCTTCCGATCCAAGTCGATAACGGAATGTCCGTGATAACATGCGACGGTCTCGGAAACGTCCATTTTAAGCGCTACAATTCGCCCGTTTGTAAACGTAAACGAAAACAATGGCCTGAAAATCGTTTTTCTTTTTCTATTCGTTGCGAACGGTCGGTCCACTTACCGGATACCAATCTTATGCGATTCTTGAACGAATCGGCGGATGTATGTGTGTACTTACGTCCGTTTTCCCCTACGGATACATTTGTTCGTACGAAACGAACGTTTCGTTTTGTACTGGTAACAAGATCGTATTTACGGATCGTTAACAATAAATTACGAAAAATCCGACGACAACAATTGTCGACGCGTATCGTTCCCTGAAACGAACTTCGCGCGTTTCGCTTTTTGGTTCCAAGCGCAAAATGTTCGACGTTCCACTATATTCGTACGAGTAACGCTTTTAGCGATACGATCGATACATTTCGACAATTTCTCCCTCGTTTTCCCACCCGAATTATAAACGTCCATCGATCCACCAACGGCGACAATAATATTACGTACGATTTGGACTATTTAAAAAACGCGTACATAATAACGCGTAATTTTGTACGCGCGAATATTTTACGCTAATCGCTTTCGATAATTATTTTGCGAAAATAGCGCAAACGTCTAAATTATATATTTACCGACGAATGAACGTACGACATTATCAGGCGCGGCTTTTTCTCTTTATCGGTTATTCCGTCGGTTCGTATTCCACCTCGCTCTATACTCGCCAATAACAACTATATACATATATTCGTTCAATCACGATCTCCCGATCAAAGAGTACCCCTATCGTTCCCCCCCCCCCGAACGTAATTTTCACCCTCGTACATTTTGGTAATTCGTTATTCCATATATCGTTCGCTCGGTGTATATACGTTACATATCAAATTGACAATTATTTAGCGAAACGCCGACGCCAACGATTAGTTCCCGTTACACGTTTCGACGAAACGTTACGGCGTCCACGAATACTTAACCGGTACGTTTTAGCCCCTCAATTATCATTCCGGTAGGGTGAAATCCGATCGTTCGCCACGTGGGCTTCAACGCCGCAGTAATAATAATTCGACGTTTGTTCAAAGGACGAACGGAACGATTCGACGAGCCGACACGCGCAGCCGATACTTTTGAATTCCGTTTGGTCGGCGAAAAATAAACCGTTACCCGCCTGGAAAAGATACCGCTGGGTGAAATGGGCCACCGAAAACAATATAATAAAACCACACGGTAGGTCGGACAAATTCGTTTTGTTTACGGTGTTTGTATTTTTATAAATGACTAGCCTACTCCACGCGTATTACGAAAATG
This sequence comes from Geopemphigus sp. TES_GeoC_2020, assembly GCA_025469175.1. Classification (NCBI taxonomy): domain Eukaryota; kingdom Metazoa; phylum Arthropoda; class Insecta; order Hemiptera; family Aphididae; genus Geopemphigus; species Geopemphigus sp. TES_GeoC_2020. The sequence continues at coordinate 20,190 of JAIPRN010001137.1, forward strand.
GTTAGAAAGTCGCGGATTCGAATTGTTTAAAATCTATATATTACGTGAAATTATTATCGTTTGGCTCCACTTAGCCGGGCTAAGGTCGTATTGTTTAATAATAACACCGAGTGCACACCACGCACCTAACGTGTTATTTTCACACATATTCTTACGCGTCTTCTATATTACGGCACTTATTATTATTATACGTAGGAGTAGCGTCGATTATGGATAAAATAATGGAGAATAGACTTGGTTTGGTCATATTATGAGGAGAGAAAATTCGGAAGCAGTAAGAACGGTTATGGAATTAAACGTGGAGGGAAAAAGAGCAAATAAGAAGTGGTTAAACGTGATGGAGTGTGATATAAGGGCTGCTGGTGTGTATGTGTAAATGATGCGGGAGATCGGGTCAAGTGGAGGTTGAGGACCAAGGTGGTTAGCTGGGAAAATAAGGCGAAGAAGAAGTTTATTATTATTATATACACAATCGAAGACAGTATTTACGATTTAATACGACACGAATTATTTAAATTACGTAACAATTCCGTACGTTTTAATGCCTACGATAATTATAGACCAATACGTGTATAACGATAGACGATCGACGTGTGTGTGTCCGTCGGTAAATTGTTCGTTATTACCTGTTGTTTAGAATCGAACGATATTACGAATTTGATAAATTTCCACACGCCCTGCGCCGCCGTAACGCAAAAAACGAGCCAGCTGATGAACTTGCTAAGCGAATACAAAACGGACAAAGACGAAATGCAATACGAGCTCGACTTCTTGTATCTGGAACCGTTCGTCACGTAAATCGCGCTATTACTTTCGCGCGCGCGCGACGATACACGCGTTGTTCGTGAACGTATTTCTCCTGCAGATCCGTCGAATATTACGTAAAAAGCTCCAAAGTTTTCCCGTTCCTAAAGTCGATCTCTTTCCATAACGGAAACAGTTCGGCGGACGCCAGCGATCCGTCCAACAACGCCACGTTCGCCAATTACGGCGACAACAATTGCGTCTATTTGTGTATCCTTTTGCCGTCGTCGTCTTTGTTCGTCTGCCGCGCGAGTCGAAAACGTGTTCGACCGTGAACCGCGCGAACGGTACTCGGTACGCGTTCCCGGCCGTTGCCTCGAAAAGTCTCGTAAAAACCTCCTAACGCCGACTCGTGCAGACTTCGAATCGGCGTATTGCGAGTCCATGCTGTTCACCCTGTCGGTGTGCGAGAACTACGAGATCCGCGACGGCGAAATCGTTGTGTCGGCGGCCGAGGCCTCGAACACGGGCAATTGTCCGTACGTTATCGTGGAACAATTTGTCTGGTACGAGACCACGTTGCCGACGCCGTTGTCGTTCGTTTGCACGAGAGGAGTGTCGAACGACGTGATCAAATTTCAACCCGGGCGAGTATAAAACCCTATAACACGGCCAAAAACCGTAGTCGGAATATTCGGCGTATCGAATTGGCGCTACCCAAAAGCCGATATACCGCGAGTACTTCGAGACTGGGGGGGGAGGCTCGTTCCGAACATATTTTTCGTAAACACCCCAGCCGCCCAAAACCGTTGGGTTTATTAATAAATCGGTTTTCGCGCTACTGTCGGCCTATCGCGTCGACGTCTGTCGCGCTAAAGTAAACGTTCGTTTTTCCAAAATAATCGTTTTTACCAATTTTCTTCGGACGGACGCGAATAATTCGAACGTTTCGAATACAGTCTTCGATTAACGGACGGACGAAGTTTTTCGTTTTTTTTTTTTTTTACATCGGTATTAGTACATTTTCGTATCGCGTCCAAGCTTAACGGTTCCGTGTTCTTATTGTTACGAACCCTAGAATTTCGACGCGGTTTCCTATAATAATTGTCGGTAATTACGGATAATTTGTCGACATTATTGGCGTTCGTAAAACATCTGTACGTAAAACAGCGAGGCCGCGTTGTTTCGATAGTGTTTCGTTTCCGTTCGGGTCCTATCGGCCAAGAGTCGAATTATTTTATACGACGATTGATCTTTTCCGCCGTTAAAAGCGTAGTTTTAGGAACGGCGTTTTCGGTTTTTATTTCGAATTTCTTTTCGTCGCGACACACGTCCCTAACAGTTACTTACCTCGGTATGGTCTTTGATAACGAAAACGCGTATCCACTTTTTAACTACTCTCGCGCATAGACAGTTATATGGTTAATTCCGATCGTAACCGAGCTCCTTCGCCTCGGTGCGTTGCCCAATATTGATAGCCAACTCAACGGTCACCCGTAATGTACGCCATCCTTGAACAAATATCGACGTTACACTTTCGTCGTCGACGATTGGCGATAGATCGCAGAGGATTTATAAGTTTAATCGAAATATCGCGGGAAAACGGATTATCAAATATCGACCGTGAAATCGTTTTCGTTACTTAAAAACGCCACCGAAAATTCGTGATGAAATTCTGCGGTTTCGGTAATATACCACACTTCGATGTGGTATATACCACATATACCTAATATACCGGCGCTAATAATTTTGAAAAAATATTGGTCGATTTTACGTTAACTCGGAGTTGCGTGGTCATTTTTGGCCAAAATTTTAAATTTAAACGCCGTCTTAATTTATCGATAATTATTATTGTCAAATCGTACAGCTTTAGTATTATTATTGACATCGGCTCGTATTTTCCCGTTTAAATTGTAATTTTTAATTTAATTCGTTTCGATAATTTTCGATCGATCCTACCCGAATATTTCGTAACGTTTCCGATATGCGACAATGTTCGTCTGATTTCCGGAAAAAGCCGTAAAAACGTTCCACGCGAATACATTATTATTTAATTCACGCTCGTCCGCGATAATTGCTAGACGAATACGCGCCGAATAACGCCGCAATTAGTATTCCACTCGGTATCTTACACGCGTTCGATTCGAATTCCCTTGTTCCGTGGTCCGTTTTATCTACGTTTTATACTATCTACCTTCGAATGTTGACGAATTTGCCGTTGTGACCGTAGTCTCGTCTAACCCCTCCGACAGATTAAACGTGCTGAAAGTATGGGGCGAATTGCCGTGCAAGTATTCGCTGACGGTCGAGTCGACGGTGGAATTTTTTGTGTACCAAACGGTGCTGGCTGTTTACGACAAATTCACGAACCTGTCCAAATCGTTGACAAACTTTCTCAGTGAGTTCGTTCGACCAACAGCGCGCGCGCGCGCGGGGCGATTTGTTTTTTGTCGTGGGCCACCCGTTTATTCGGCGAGATTTCGAACGAAATCCATTTTGGACGAATGTAATCGTGTCGGTTCGCGATGAGAAAATCGCCCTAAATATACGTTGCCAATGGTATTCCCATCGTGTTGTCCATTATACATACACACGAGTGTACCCACTCGAACGAAACCGAATACGAAATAATACTAAAACACGTTTCTTAGTGCCCATAAAAAAGAAATTTTCGCGACTATTAACCACGGTGCCATATACGAGCGACCACGGACAAAAGCTGTACAAGTTTTATTCGTCGTTTCTGCCACCGTTGTCGTTCAACCAGGAAAACGAACCGCTACAGACCGTCGAAAAATACTCGAAAGTAACGTTCTCCGCGACCGAATTCGGTTGAACGACCGTGGTGTTTAATTGAACGTGCCTCTCTTCCCCTAATAAGCATGTCCAAGCGGCCGTGGTGGAATGGATGGAGAACAAATGCCAAATGGACGGGCACATTATGATAGACGTGTACACGGAATTACAAGAATTGTTCGAGAACAAGTTTCTGGGACAAAAACAGATCAACGACCTGACCGAATTGACGAAATCGCCGAACGTGCCCGTTACTAACGTGAACAAAAATACCGAAAAGGGACAGTTGACGTCGAAAAAATCGATCATCAAATCGAAGTCGACCACCGCGAACAAACATTCGACCGTGTAAGTAGCATCACACGCGTGATCGCGGTTCGACGTTACCCGAATATGAACGGCGTATATATACGTACGCGCGACTCCGTAATTAAATATCCAATTTTCGTTTAGGGCAGTCAAAACGCACAAACAACTGGTGTCGAAAACTTTACACGAAATTAATATGTTCGAAGTATTATGGTCAGTCCGCGTTCGATAAACTCGTTTTCTCCTATATACAGTAACAAATCGTTTATAACGAACTTCAGGGGCCCGTCGAGTTCAGTACGTTATAAACGGTATTCACTTTAACTCATATATAGCTAACTGTTCGTTATATACCGAATATTGAGACCAATGTACCCATCGAACACTTTTTATACTGAACACGGAATTAACGAATAAATTAATCAGATTTAGAGGAAACACTAACTACAAAATACGTACTTTCGAAACGTATTTATTTACGTATTATTTTGTTAACTGTACGGCGCTTGTTTAATTGTTCACATATCTTGTCTCAATTTTTTTAAATTCCCGATATTGCGCAACGAGATGTTCCCCATTCACTGGCAATACTGTTCGCACAATCACACCACACTCAACTCGTGAAATTATCGCGAACTTTTCCTCTACAGATAATGTCTGACGAGGCGTAGCGATAATATAAATAAAATTAAAAGTTCGAATAAAGCCGAGAAAATGAACGGAAATCTTTACGAGAACACACACGTTCGGAGGTGGTACTCCTACAATAAGTCAAAATACCGAGAAAGTTTCTTTTCTATAACATTATTCACGCCATTTCATTGTAAAAAGGTGGGGGTTTGCGTTTCATCGTGTGTGTGTGTAAGTGTGTGATGAGTTTTCCAGGTAATACGAGTATTTTCGGATTATACAATACCGCTGGACCCTACTCTGTGTGTCACGTCTATTTAAACAGCGAGCGTAATCTAGAAATAGTACAATGGTCGTGGTTACAAAAACATATATTATCTATGATAACTTATCATATATCACATTATCGTACAGTTTATTCGTTGTTTTCGGTAAAGTTCGTGTTGCAGGTATCTCAACCCGTACTAGGAAATCTTCCACGCCGTGTTCACCGTAACCGATAGCAAAGGCCTCTAGGGACCTTGAAATATATTCTTAATAACGGATTTGTACGTTATAAACAGTTGTACGTACGCAATTTTTTCTATGACATTTCACGATCCCTCAGGCTTGGTACGTAATAACCGATTGTTCATTAAAACCGGTGATGTTATAAACGATTTGTACTGTGTGTGTGTGTATATATATAATAACGCGTACGCCTTGCGACGTAAAATAACAGTTCGTGAACTAATATACCGATATACGATCGTTTATCGTCAAATGTTATTACGATAAAAGCCAGCCAGTTTTACTTGGTCAACGAGGTTGAATAATTACGCGCTATCGGAACGTCCTATATTACACGTTCGGGTCGACCGTACGTCCGAATTCAGTCCCCCCGGAATATTCTCCGCCACTATTTTCGGTTTTCTTCGTTTCGTTCGTAACGCTGTTTAACAAGCGTGATTGAATATCGCCCCTCTCCCCGTGTCAAATAACGTCGATCGAAAAACCATAAATAACGAAAAGATCGTTAACTCTTTTCAATAAAATCGAGTCTCGTTAAATCGGGCTCGGTCCGGATCAAACGGAATCAATTTTAAAATGTATCAAAGTTTTATAAAACGATTAAAATTGACGTTTTGATCGTAATATACGATTTTTTACGGCTAGTCCAAGTTTTTTATAAACCTAACAAATAATTAGGGTGCGTAAAAATATAAAAAAATCTTATCGATTACTTCGACGTTTACTCATTATCTTCTCTTTTTTCGTATTTTATTTACTTATTTACGTTTTTCTTTTTGCGCATTTTTTTTTAAGATCCGTCCGGATTAGCGAGACTCAACTGTATTACGCGATCAAAATTCGTCACGAATATTATCGTTATTATTTCTCGTTCGTTTCGCGTCTTGGACGAAACATTTTTTTAATTTCGCCGTTTCTTTTATATACATACGCTCGATTTCATTTTGACGTTCTTCTACGTAGGTTTCGTATTGAACTACTGAAAAACGTTAGACGGAACGAATATTTAAAAAGTACGAAAATTATTATTCCGTTTCTTTATTAGTGAAAACCGTTGAATTTAATTTATAAAAATTAATTAATCGAAAATTGAGACGACTCGTATGGTAAAAAGTATGTGGAGGCTTAGTTTCCTAAAAATTTGCTATTTTCACGAACTGAACGATTTCGCGTCTAGGGCGTAATACAAACGTGTATAATTATTTTGAAACGATCGTATTAGCAACGTATTGCATTCCGACAAGATCAATTTGGACGAATATTATTTGAAACACGATTTGTTGAATTACATAGAAAACAACGTTATTTACGACGAGAACAATCAAAAACATATCGATTCGTTGTTTCTATTTCGACTGGAGCTCAACACACACTCTGTAACGGTGAGTACGAAAAAATCAACTTTTTACTAGTAAAATATAAAAATGGCGATTCCTGCGAGAAAACGTATTTTTCGTTACAAAGGAATTCGTAAGCCGGAAACGAATGTATCCACCTTCGGTGTTCGAAAACGACTGATAACGTTCGGTGTGCGTTCCTTTCTAATTTATAGAAAATGTATAATTTTTATTAATTTATATATATATATATATATAAATTTATATAATTTAATTTCGAATCTAAAACGGATGACGTAATTCGCCGCCGATTTAAGGGTTAAAAAAAAAACGTAATACCGGTATCGAACGAAACAACGGTCGAGAATTCTACGAGCTTTACGACGTTCCGTTTAGTCCAGCCCTTGAAAAACGCGTGTTTACTAGATAGCAACTTCTGCATATTTGGTCTTGGCACTGATTTCTACGCAATTGTTTTCAATGCCGGCGACTAACCTCTCGGTGATGAAATAACAATTATATCGATTTGACATCGTTTAACGAAAAGACTACGGGCACTCGTGCGGCCCGCGATCGTACGAAAAAACTCGTTTATAAAAATTAACGGGGGCGGAGGGGAAACCTATTTTTTATTTCGCAATCCCGACGTTGTTTGTTTATTGTCGTCGTCGGCAGAAATTGGCGCCGACGATTATTTTATTATTGGACAAAAACAACGGCAATTGTGCCGCGAACTTGACGCTGATCGACAACGACACCAAACTAGAAATAAGACCGACGAACGTCGACATGAACCTGTTTATGGTTAATCGCACCGCCAAAGGGTACACGCTGTTGGCGTGGTGGCCCGACAACCGTCCGGACAACAAATCGTACAATTACAAGCTGTCGTTTCTGGGACGGGCCTATCAAATACTGCACCCGTGCCGTACGCAAAAGGACAAGTTCTACGATTACAATACGACGGTGTGCGAAAACATGGGCACGTCCGAATTCGTCGCCAAACAAGAGAAAGGCCGGTTCGCCAGTCCCGATAGCGCCAACCTACTGGCCAGGTGAACGGGACGTCCCGCCGAGACCGGCGGTAGACTTTTTTTGTGTGAAAAACGAGTTTCGCTCTTCCAGGGTGTTTTTGCGCGTCGAAACTGCGGCCATATATACGATATACTGTTATCTAGAAACGGTAGATAACGTGTCGATGGAAATCCGAGTGACGGACAACGAGAGCAAGCCCACCGTGTTCGCGTCGTCACACGCGAACCGCGGAAAATTGTCGTTGATCCCGGTCGTGTTTTTAGACCCGAATCATAGTAAGTCGCCATTTATTAAAATTTATAAAAAATTTAATTAAACGACGCGTAATCGAACTACTTAAACTCGGAATTCGAAACAAACAAAAAACACCCGTCGAGGGTTTCGTTGCCGATTCACGCGGTCCGTTACGTTGAAGAAAACGCTAAAATTACGCGCCCTGCCCTCGTCAGACAGCTACGTGTCTCCCGAATGAAACCTAAAACGCGTTGGCGACGGATTCTCCAACACGTTTCGCAACGGTCCGCCGTATACCGGCGAACGACTAAATAGCGGTTGTTTTCGTTCGTTTTCGTCCGAACGTCGACGACATTTCTCGTTGACCGACGTAAAATGACGCGGTGTTTTTTTTATTTAGAAAACGATCGGGAATACGACACCAAAGACGCCACCAAAGACGCCACCAGAGACGCCACCAGAGACGCCACCAAAGACGCCATCAAAGACGCCACCAAAGACGCCACCAAAGACGCCACCAAAGACGCCACCAAAGACGCCACCAAAGACGCCACCAAAGACGCCGCAAACACCGTGTTCGTAATCGAAGTTCTGTCCACCAGAAAGGTCGAACCGAATTATACCGACGAACGAGACGAATCGTACGATCACGATTGGACAATTTCGTGCGTTTACGACAAAAACGTAATACTTTATATCGAGTTATACACAGGCGCTAGAAACGAACAGCGTATTGCGGGCGGAGGGGGTTTGCATAGTGTCAAACGGACGCGCCTAAAGCGAAACGAATTTGGAAAAAAGTTTAAATTTAAATCTAAACGCGTATAGAGCACGGACGTCACGCTGGACACGGACACGGCGGAGGAACGTTACAAAGACGTCAGTGCGGCGCTGCATAAAATGGTCATCCGGAAACCCCCTTCGCAAAAAGCCCCGGACGCCATCCGGCCCGACGACCAAAGTAAAACGATTGCGCGCGTTGCCGGTGGTTGTGTGTGGGGGGAGGTAGGTATGGGGACGGTTTTCGTTTTAACGTTCGTTCGTCGCCGTAAGGTATTCCTTCGCGGATGACCGAGAAAAGAATGAAAACTCAACAGTCGAAGTACAACTACCGTCAATTGTCGGAGGCCGTGTCGATCAAACGAGTACGTTTCGCTATATAAAATACGTTCGGTCCGTTCCACGCGCATCGTCGCCGATAATAACCGGCGGATTATCACCGACCGGCAGATCAAATCCAAACGAAGCGTGTCGAACCGGAAAAGGCAATCGTCGCCGGAACTGCTGATGGTCCGGGACAAAATGAAGAACGAGCTGACCGCCCTGTTGACCGACATAGTGAACCAGCAGAACGTCACGGGGGACGGTATCAAAAAATACGTGGACATCAAAACCGAAAACCGGCAGGTAAATCGATCTACTTACTCCGCTGTCACGCGCCCGTCTGAATTACACGTTCTTCGCGCAGGCTATTCTCGACGAATTGTACAGTCACGTTTTGAACGTGCTCAGCTCACGTAAATCGACCTTATACTCCAAACAATCGCGGATGTCGAAAAGGAAATAGCAATTGGCTCGATAACGCGCTAACGTCCGCCGATCGCTAAACGTGAGATCGCTTCGTGTACACGCGAATAATAGTGTAATAATTATAAACGTTACGTTTATCGTTTCCGCCACCAAAACCGTTATCGATCGTACCGTACGCGATAAGGAAAGAAAAGGAAAAGGGCTAATTACTACGCGCCCGCGACAATGACGACCGGGAATAATCGTACGACTAAATTGTCGTCGGCGCGGATTTCGGTCTAGGAACCGAACCCGTCGATATAATATCGTCCGTACTATTTTCGCGTTTCGATCACTCTCGTAGATGAGTAACGTGGCGGCGACGTTATTCAGCCCGCGCGCTTCGGTCAACGCCAAGAGCAACGAAAACGCGACGGAAAATTCGGCGTGCACTACTCGCGTCGGGTTCTACGCGCCGAAAAATTAAAGACATGTTGAAAACGGAATTTTCGCCCGTTCGAATTTCGTATATCGCGACCCTCACCCCCTCTACCGATATCCACGATTTATTTCGCCAATTCCTTCTTATTATTAACGTATTTTTGTATTTCGTTCGCGATTAATTTCGTTTTTACTGAATCGACGGTAAAGAAATCGAATAACACGTATACTTTCCGTACCGACTGACCAATCGACGACGTAAACCGAAATAGGCCTCGAAATATAAAATATATTTAAAAACGTGTTTTCGTATACGTGCCCTAAATGGCCCCGGGGGGAAAGAGACGAGGAAGAAGGGGAGAAAGTTTTGGATAAATGTCTACCGACGACCAGTGGCGTACTTAGAACTGAATTTCGGTGGATGTGGGGGGGGTTAATTTTTAAATAAATAAATCGGACGATCCTAACGAAACAAGACACATTATAGACTTTATTAGAGTTTTTAGCGTTATATTAAACCGCGTATGGAAGTTTTGAAAAATATTTTAGTTTTTCGTTAATATTATTGACTAAAAAGTAAAACGCTTCGTAAGAAATTAATTATTCCGACAAATTTTCGGGGGTGGGGGGGTTGTTATTCTACTGCCGACGACGGTTCCCCATAGGGCACGACGTGGTCGACGTACGTTTTCGGCGAAGGGGTTTCGTTTTTTATTCGTAAAATCGTAACACCCACCGATGATTAACCAACCACCAGTCGTCACGTCGCACACATTAAATCGTGCGATAATGGACGCGGAGAACCGTTTCGCGACCACACAACGGGCCCCACTTCGGAAGGTATTTTCGGGGGAACGAATACGTTTTACGGGAATCCGAGCGCGTTTACGGTATTCTCGGCGGCGTCATTTAAGCCGCGCAAACGCGAACCTCGTACGGGTTTCGTATTGTCTGGCGGCATTTTCGTACCGATTTTATTTCCGCGGTTTCGCGACCGTTCGTTTGGGTAACGTTTACACGCGGCCCATTTTCGAAACATTTCGGCCCCACGTGAAGTATACAATATTCGGTACAAAAGATTATAATAAAAAAAAAAAAGACGCGACGATTATACAAAAAAGGCGTTTCGTCGTTTTATCGCCGCGACATATATAATATGTATACCTAACCGACGGACGCGTATAAACGAAATCAGAAATATTTATACTTCGATACGAAACGTAAATACCCGCGAACGAAAAAGTCGAAATACGCGTACGGGAGAAGAACGAGAAAAATAATACGTACGTCTCGTATGTTTGGAGCCCAACCGACGCCCGTTTGCAATTAGTCGTGTCTCGAAAGCACGCGGGTATCATTCGATTCGCACGTTAAATATATTACAGGCGCGCGGTCTTAGAACAGCCCTCAGCCACCGCTCTGTAAAAACGCCAAAAACCATCGTACGCGCCAAATTTGTATAAAAGCTTTATTAAACCGACGCGGGGTCGTACGGCAGTGGCGTACTAACGGAGAGGCCCCCGACCGAGAATGTTTAGGGAAAATTAATTTCTTACGTCGACGTATTTTTTAGTAGCCGACAATAACGAAAATATTTTTAAAAACTATTAAACATAGCGTGTTCGTTAAAAACGAATAATCAATTTTCGTTAGGGCTCGTCCGATTTATTTATTTAAAAATTAACCCCTTCCCCCCCCGAAATTCAGGTCTAAGTACGCCAATGTCGTATGGCACCGGAGTCGTGACGAAAAAAAAAACTAATATCGACGAAATTCGAGTTTCACGATCGAAATGCCTTCGCGGAATTCTTAACGGTCCTTTTTACGTTTTAAAACGAAACGATTGATAAAAAGACCTTCCTCTACTACAAACTGCTATCTCTAGATATAAACGCTTTCACAACCCGTCTGTTAAACTATCCGGCACCTTCTTATTAAATACCTACCCTCCGTCACAATTCCCGGCAACCCACACTCGTCGTGTAAAGAAATCTTGGTGTGGAAGAGACCTTCTCCGACAATAGTGAAAATAAAAGCGCGCGCACGCACCATCGACACATTTTAGGCGTAAAAAAGGAACGACACGGGCGCCAATTAACGTTTGCTGCTGGCTACGAATATTACTTTATCGGTTTTCCCGGGACGGTGAGCGTACGCTACCGGTAAACTGACGAAATTATTCGAATTTCGTTTTATCCTCCCTGTTTGTCCTGGACGGCACGTGAAACCGAATACGCAACACCGTGACGAAATAAACGACGGTATGTTACGGAAAAACGGGTAAGGTACGCGTACAAAAAGAAAAAAACCGTCCCGGGGGCCACCGTCGCTCGATTATCTGTATAGCGTCGACATGGACCGCCTGGTACGAACGGAAAAACGACCACCCACGGCGGGGCCACGCTACAAACGAACAACGCGCGTCGCTCACGTGTACGCCGCCGTGCCCTCCATCGCGCAATTTACGGTTTCTCGGACTAGGCGAAAATATACCCAAATAGCCGAGAGAACGTTTTGCCGGTCGGACGTTCCAAAATATCGCGGGCGCAAGGATTTGCAGTAATGGAGGCGTTAAAAAAAAACAGCCAACGAATACACGATTCGTATATATATATATCCTTAGGACGTATATTGCGATACAATAATAAAATAATCGTTTACGATCTATAACACGGAACTCAAATTACCGTCCAACGATCGAAAGCCAAAATAATAATAATAATATAATACATCGTAATGTCGCGATTTCGACTACATACGTTCTACAAATCCGGATACTTGCGCGTATACGTATATATTATACTAGGGGTACACACGCTACGACTGTGACGGATATTATTCGAAGAGAACGAATTGAAACGTAAAGTGATTTTTACGAAGGGTTGTGAAACTATCGTCGTTTTCGTTTATTATCCATCTTTGAACATCCAACAACACAGAAATCTCGTTCGTTACACATTCGACGTCATGTTCATAAATGATTACAGGAATTGCGGTATAACGCGTTACAAACAAATCGTTCTTCATTATAATTACGGAAACGAAATAATTTTTCTTTTTCGTAAAACTACGTAAACGTCGAAATAAAAAAAAATGTTTCGATATTTAACACGATCGAAAATTCTAAATAAACAAAACACTGACGACTAAACAATTAACCAACCAACTAATCGTTGAAACCGTAGAATTTACAAAATAACACGAGTACCTGGACATATATATATATATACGTAGATTCAGTTTCCACAAACCAGCTTAATTTATGGAAGATGTATAGATGGTCCCATAATCCAAGCTTTGTGAACACAATCATTGTCGTTTTAATCTATATAAAAGTACTAGTGTTTATAGTATAAATAAAGGAAATGACGACACATGTTTGTAAATAAAATTCATTATACAGTACCGCTCAAAAATACACACATAAATAAATATATATATATATATATATATATATATACACATACACACATACGTATATAAATATTTAATTAATTTTAATCTAAAAACCAAATAGTATTATCACAATGATATAAATATATTTCAATTTCAAAAGCTTAAATACAATGATTAACTAACCAGTAGCTAGTCCCATGCATTTTTTATCGACTAATGTATAATTTATAAACGCATGCATAAATTAAGAATTTTAAACGGCTGTTAATAATTATAAAAATAAAATAAAGTGTTTTTCTTATAATGGTTACATTATAGTTTATAATTTATTGTCCCCCAAATTTACACGCCTTCGGAAACATTATTTTCCAATTTATACGTAGGATAGCCAGCGCAGTCTTTTGCGATGTAAATGCCGTATTCTGTAAGGTCTTTGATGGCTGGTTTGACCACGCGCATGTTATGCATTACATTTGAAGTGTCGACTGAATAATAACCTATTAAAATAACACGTTTATAATTATTAACCGTAGCTATAAACCATGATAAATTATATCAAAATATTTGGCCCAAAGTAAAATTGAAAAACGTCAAATTAAAAAAAGAGTTTAACATAACGCACATATATAGTAACCAATAATATAAAAATATATATTGTAATTTCTTTTCTGACGGAAAATTATATAGAATACAACAAAAATATCCACTAAGGACATAGAATACCATCCTTCAAACACTATGATTATATGATCTTCAAATATATATTACAAAATGCCAGAACTTATTATGAAAATTCATATTGAACGATTAAACAAACTCCTATTACTCAAACGTAATTAACTAAAGAACAAATTCTTAAAAGTAAATCAGGCCATTTGTTTAACTCTTACCACTCGTCATCTTAAACAACAAGTCGTATAATGATTTTGGAGGTAACACTGCATTATGATTTAATGGCATAACGAAACATTGTTTTCCTTCAACGTCCACAATACCGGTAACATTCTAAAATAAAATGAATCAACAATAAAAATGTCAAGTTCGTTATAAGATACCATATACTCGTACCGCACTAAAATCGTGAATGTAACGTGCAGCACTAGTCAAAGGTAAAACGGGAACAAGTTTTTCGTAACCATCGTCCTTCAAGTCCAGTTCAAATTCTTCTTTAAAATGAGAAATGATATCTTCGGGATTCGGGAATTGGTCGTTCATTTTATCCATATTCAAAGCAAAACTCTACAAAGGTTTAAAAAAATTAAAAATTATCGATTACAATTATCAATAACATTGAAAAATACATCTATACTTAAAATATACCCTAGGATAAATTTTTTTTTCATTTGATAATACATTTAAATCAAATGACAATATTTACATACTTCAAGTTTTTGAAAATCCATATTGCTCAATGGTTTCATTTCATAATCATTATTAATGTCTTGCAAAGGCATAACTGATTTATCAACACCAATTTCAGTTCCATAATACGAATTATTCTATAAATATTAAACCATAATAACGCATATATTATTGCCTTAAACATAAATGTACGCATAAAAAAATATTGTCTCCATTTTGAATTGATTATGAAATTATTTTATCATCAAATTCTAATATTATTATAAAAAATTTTAAATAAAATATTTACATTTCAACATCCAAATACCATAAAATAATGTATATTCATTCCACAGATGGTTTTCTTTTAATAGAGAATATGAATATATATAAGTTAATAGTTTTGTTGGAAATTGCCTTTTTAGTATTAAATATTCACCAAATATAATTTATAATTTAACTTCCAAATTTAACTTAACCTCCCCACCCCTAAAAAAACAATCGTGCAAGTTAAACAACTGTTATACAGCTGTGTAAAGATAACATAATGAATTATTGTTCGTTTGTTATTTTATTATACAGATATTTCCTTTCAGTTTTTTTTTTTGTGGTAGGTATATAAGTATAAAACGCTTAGTTCTGTTTTTATCAAATGCTCGTGGGTATTATGTGTACAATAATAACCCCAACATATAATTTTGAAGTCAAACTTACAATAATAGTGTACCTACAGATAAATATAACTTCTACAATAGGCAATTAATTTAATTTAAAATAGATTTAGGGACGTTTTATTTTTTGTAAAAATTACAAAAGTTTAATTTTTAAATTACAAAGAACTGTAAAATATATTGAAATGGAGGCAAATTTTAGATTACATAACTGTACATTGATACCCAATAAAACATGGCAACATATTACTATCTGTAATCTAATAGATTATACATAATTGGTTGACATGTAAGAATAAATATATTTATTTATTTACACGTACCTAGATAATACACGGTATATTTCCAACAAATATTACAACAAAACTTAATTTAGCTCTTTCAATACAACATAGATAATATAAATGCATGTATCAGTCTTCAGAATTAAATTTCACAAATTATTTACAAATGTGAATTTGTAACTAAATGTTGTGTACATTTAGTATAGTTTATGTTGTCAAACATAATAACATAATACTCATAGAGATAATGACATTCAATGGCAGATTTAACTATCATTTTAATTGGTAAATGTTGACAAAGCACTTCTCTCTGAGCTAACCTCAAAACAATTGAATACACTCAAATTTTTTTTAATTTTTTTCACTCTTTGACATTTAAAATAATTTAACAATATTAAAAGAAAAAAAATGGGTCGTTGTTTTCAATAAAATGAGCAATTATTTAGGTCTATAGATTATAATAGATAAATCCAATGATTTGACAATTAAATTTTTAGTTATCGCTCACAAGCAAGCATATTTCGTATATATAATCAAATATTCTAATGTAACTAATATCATTATTACTTAAAGGTTTATAGTATTACTAAAATTTTACCTCATCACTGAAAGCGTTAGAAATAGCTCTGTAGATGTATTCTCCGTACAACATCATGAATATAATTAGTAACGACATTAATAATACATATATTAATGCCCACGTAGAATATACACGTTCGTTAATAACTCTGAGAACCAAAAATTTAGATCTGACTGGTCGATCATTTTCAACATTTCCAGCTTCCAAATCTTTTCCCTATGAAAAAAACATTCAATTATAATCACAATAAAATGCTCAATTTTGGTCGACACTATTGTCATTAAATTATTAGTTAAATACAACTTTATAACATACACTAGAACCAGATTTCAAATTTTGGGCATAACAAATATATCACTGCCATCTTTACAAAATAAAGTATTTTATATAAACCGTCGATAATATTTCATTTCAATTTATTAATTACTATTGAATCGTTTGAAAAATAATTAAATTTCATTTTGAAAAGTCATTACAAACATATACACATCATATAATAGAATCCAATTTCCTTTGACCTTCACTTTCCATTGTTAATATTAAACATAATAACAATCTTTTTGACCAATGAAACTTTACAATAATAGCAAAAAACAAAATGACTGGTTAAACTTGTCTTTCCCCACAAATTTTATTTTAAATTTAAATACACTAAAACCATATAAGTACTGGTCAAACAAGTTATACATCTTCGCTATTATTATTATTAGTGAAATTGTGGTGAAAAACCAGTAGGTATATAAATAATATATATTGAACGAATGTGTTTGTTTGTGTAGTAATCCCTCCCAATTTGACATATGCATAGCTATATACATACATATAAGGCAATAGTACAAATAAGAAAATTTGTCGTACGTCAACATTGAGAAATGTCTGGAAATGTTTAACGAACGAAACATATCGTACCAGATGGGTTTACAAAAATTAAGTACAAACGTCTAGACAGTGATGAACATATCGTAAAACTTGATTAACAAACGCGTAACAAATTAACGAAAATAATATCGAGCGCGCGAGGTAACTTAAGGATTAATCGTACACGGGTCGACCTAGAGTGAAAACTATAATCATCAGCTTCAATGAAATTAACGACAATGGATAATGGCGATTGTTGACCGAGACTACTTAGGACGTCCACATGTTCGATTTCACGACAGCAATATCGATCACGATCCAAAAGGACACGTGCGTCGTACAATAAGCTGAAATCGAATCCGTTTCTGTGTACACAAAGACGCGTACGGACCAAACGCCACCTAGTCAGCGCGACGCAATTGCGGTATAACGCAAAATGGATAGAATCGGTAAAGTCCGAAATATTGTCATCGTCGAACGAACGTGTACACGTACGAACAACTCGGTGACAAAAACGAGACGACGCCACGTAAGACAAAGTAATCTATACGGCCGAACGAACAACGGTTCGTCGTCAATAGTCACGTCGTTCACTACAACAGTTATTCGTGCGGACGTCGTGACGCGACCGTATCCCGCCGACTCGATAAAATGTTACAACGATACTCGCCTGGGACGATGGGTCAATTTCGATGTTGGTGACCAACGGAACGTTGTCGTTCTTCTTCTCGGTAGACGGTATAGTTATCCCGGTCATTTTCGTCGTATACGGCGACCCGGAACAGTATCTGTGTTAATTGCTGGACGAGCGGAAAACGGAAATTGCCAGCGACAGCGCACGACCACAATGGTAAAACGAATGAGGAGCCGACGGCGGTGAGGTCGCGGACGCAAATATGGCGGCGGCGGCGCAGTTTGTGTACGCGGAGCGAGTCGCGCGAGCACACAATACGAGTCAATATAATGGTTAAATGGGCGGAGCGGTCGGGCGGTGGCGCGCGTTGTCAGTAAGACGGAAACGTTGCTTAATATTTGATATTGTCAACTGCGCAGTTGTTCGTTTCGTGAATGTTTTATATCACGCGTATTATCACGAATTACGAATGCGCAAAACTACAAAACTGCGCGCGCCGCGTGTGTGTGTCCGCACGATTGTGCCGTACAAAATTCCAACTCGGCTATTCTTCCGTACCGTTGTTTGACGACTATTATTAATACGATTTTCGGCAAATAATAACGAACGAAACGGTTTCCTCGGATTCATATTTTTATACGAACGTACCGCGTTTATAAGATACCATTGTATGGGGTGGGGGTCGAACGCCCGTAAATGGCCTATTTTCGTTTATTATTTTTCCGTTTTTGCATATTCGGCCTAAATGACGAAAACTCGACGTTTCGAGTCCGCCGTACGCGAGCGCCATAATAATTTACAACGCGTCCGTACAGTAGTCGAGGACACGCCCCGACGACGGTCGTGTACATATATATATATATATTTGTATTGGTGTACACACGTATTGTGTCGGTATACTGTTACGTTTGTCGACGACGCTCGTAATACGATAGTAGTATTCGTATTTTCAACGCGACACGTTTCGTTCGTTTTCGATTATCGCGAACGATCGAAGTACTCGCAAGTCGAACGTACGTCACGTTTATACTCGATCGTTTTAAACGCTTTCTGCCGGTCGTACAATATTTAAATATTACGAACGTCCCGAATAAACGTAATTGTTCGATCGAACGAAATCGAGAGCGTCGTCGCGATTTTAATTATTGACCCAACCAGTCAGTCAGTCCCCCTCGAACGGCAAAACAATCGAGAATTTCGAATTCGTCCGACATTGCCCTCGACGCGGCGTATTTATTCGATTTTTGTCTACGTTACATTTTCCCAGGAAACGGTTATACGGGTCCGCGATTATTAAACGTTCGCACGTCGTGCGCCGAACGTAAAGTTGGCCCCGAATTATTTATCGAGAAATAAATGATTCTCGAATTTGTAAATACTTCGTCACGTCCCCGGGAACAACAACACGTTCGTGGTTAACCGTATACCGTGGTTTTTCCGCCGTCGGTTCTTAGTGTTTACGCGTACATTTTATCTAAATATTCCGTTAACCTTGAGTCGCGGTTCGCGTGGTTTAATTATAATAAATTGAGTAAATTCGCGCGCGCGTCTACGTGCGTAGAATAATTACGATTTTCGTTAAAACGATTTAAATAAAGAACCATATCGTTATAGGATACAAAAAAAAACCCGCGACGAGCGACGTTTTAAGAAAAATAGAAAAAATTACGCTCGAGATGAAATTGCAAAATGCGATTTTGACATCGAATTAGAAGACGCGAAAAACAAATGTCGAACCTTCGGAAGTTCATTCTAGTACTACGGTCGTCGTCGACGTATATTCGATAATTTGCCGTTATCGTACCGATTTCTGCTTTGATCGGGGCACGTTTAATCCGATTACTATGCCCGGACTTTTTTCGGTCGCTTCACCTCTGCCTAAATTAAATGAAATCGGGCGTAATAACAAAAATCGTCGCACCATTTTCTTTCGTTATAATCAATACGTCGGACATCACGACGCTATTTACGAGTTTAGTTATTTATTTATGAAAAACTAGTTCGTTAATTTTACAAACCAGAAAATTGAAGAAAACACGACGCGAAAAATACGTCCCCGCGCCTAAATTATGATATGCGGCGCAAAAAACCCGTGACAGACAGACGGTGTGTGTGTCTCTCGATTACGGCCGTGCGGTCAACGGTTTCCGAACCGTGGCAGACGACCGTCAGCGTAATAAAAAATTGCGGGGGACGGACGACGACAACAGCGTCGTACGAGCCGGTTAAAGATTGCGACGATTTCGATATTGCGCTCGTAAATCGCGATACGACGACGGACGAAATTAAACCGGACGCAAACGGGTCATAACTACCCGAAGTCACGTAGTTCGCGACGATATTGGTCTTCGTTCCTTTAGGATCTGTTCGTACGAAACACGGCGTTATTTCAATTTGTATTGGCGTTCGAGAAATCGACCGAGGTACGCTGGAAAATGTCAAACGTTATCGGAATACGTCCCGAGCGTGAACGACACACAGAAAAATATTCGTCGTCGGCGATTCCCCGCGCCAAGTCTACCGTCACCGCGCTTCGGGAAACTTTCGTCGACGACGTAATAGTTCCTACGAATATATCGAAACAATTCCGCCCCCCTCCCCACCGGCACGTAGAGCCATTCTAGCCATTAGGCGCCAGACATTTTCGAATAATTAATTTCCGTGCCAGCAGTAACCCCGAAGTTCGGACGGGTTTTTCAATACGTTTACATTAACGGGCTGTCTATAGTGCACCGGTCATCCGTGATAACGGAATGACCCAATCGTTATTATCGTAAACGAATTTCGCCGTTGTCAGTTACGACGTTTTTGAGGTTTATCAAACTTCGCGTTCGATTTTCATCGGCCCGGCCGCTTTCTTAATTAATTTATGTGCGCCGACGATTTTTTTTCTTCGCCATCTTCTGGACGCGCCTCGATTGAGTATGGCCGGGAATTTTTGGCAAAGTTCGCATTAGTAAGTACTCTCCGACGTTTTTGTCTTTTCAACGAAAACGCTACCACTGGTTCCATTCATCGAACGAACACTTGTCACAGCTTTTACGTTAAAACAACGGCATTTGCGAACAATTAGAACAACGACGATACCGAAAAAATTGTCTCCGAAAACTTCTTACACCCGAAAATTGTGTAAACAGAATCTCCGTAGAGAATTCTAAACACCCATTATTCGGTTGATTTCGTTCGATTTATTATTTTTTTTTAACGAAAACGTGTAATCAATTTTGATTCCGAAATCTATTATTTTAATTAACGTTTATTTAACCAACGATACATATTGTGATCTTGTTATAGTCAACAATGGATATTGGACAAACAAGATTTAGTCAGAGAACGTCAATTAGATTTACAAGTGTTAAGTGAAGATGAATATCAAAAAATATTCATATTTTTTTCCAACTGTAAGTTAATACATATAATTTTAAATCATGCGTCGATTAGTTTTATTTAAATACCCACATTTTTTTGTAGAATTATTCGCGTTCTAATATATTTTTGTTTTTTTCAGTTATTCAAGTTTTAGGAGAACAGTTGAAACTAAAACAACAAGTGATAGCTACAGCTACAGTATATTTTAAAAGATTTTATTCTAAAAATTGTTTAAAATCGATTGACCCATTGTTATTGTCACCAACATGTGTGTTTTTAGCATCAAAAGTTGAAGAATTTGGCGTTATATCCAACAGCCGTTTGATAACTACTTGCCAAACAGTTTGTACGTTCAATTTAACTATTTCATTTTATCACGCGTTAATTGACTTTTTTACAGTAAAAAATAAATTGAATTACGCATATACTCAAGAATTTCCCTATCGAACTAATCATATATTGGAATGTGAATTTTATTTATTGGAGAATTTGGACTGTTGTCTTATTGTATTTCAACCGTATCGTCCGCTGTTACAGTTAGTTCAAGACATTGGACAACATGAAGATCAATTGTTAGCCTTAGCGTGGAAATTAGTAAACGATAGTTTAAGGACCGATCTGTCATTATTATTCCCACCATATCAAATAGCTATAGGTAAAATAATTTTATTTCTTTACGATATACTTAAAATTTAGTTTTCAACAAATATTGATTACTTAATCTTGCCCAATTGAATTATATATGTGAAAATTATTTAAATATAGTATGTAGTGTAATGTAAAAAAACGAAATTTACAGATTACATACAACTAGTGTTACTTTTAGAGATTAGCCTTATCAATATATTTCAAGTAGATTAATAAATCTTCCAAGTGATAAATTTCTATACCAAATGTATTCGTATCATCCGTTTAAGTTGAAACGATTCATATTGTGTACATTTTGTTTATAAATTCTTGAAAAATATCAGATTAAATTTTATATTCTAGGTTGTCTACAAATTGCGTGTGTTATTCTACAAAAGGACCTTAAATCATGGTTCGCCGAATTGAATGTTGACATAGATAAAATACAAGAAATATCGAGGTACATTATTAACCTGTTTGAACTGTGGAAATCGTATGATGAGAAAAAAGATATACAAAGTCTTTTAAATAAAATGCCTAAACCAAAAATACAGCAAACCCGATAATTAATACATTTGTATTCAATTAATTTTTTTTGTATGTGTCACTCGATATTGTAAAAATTAAATTAGTTCTATACAATGGTATTAATAATAATGTAATTCAATTAACCGAATAATTTGAATCCAAGCTATATATATATATATATATATGTATGTATGTATTACCATTAGATTTCTTTTAGTTTTTACAATATATACCGAATGTAAAAAATATATTATTACAATTGTAGTTAATTGTATTTACGTTCCTATAATTATCATCTAGTTATTCCTGAATTATTCCAGATTTTTACGTTAAATTTAGTGTATATTTATCAGATTCTCATATTTGTTACTTGAGTACCTTTATTGTTAAATCTTTGGTTCAAATAATTTCTTATTCTATTGCAGATATCAACAAATAAGTGATATTTTATAATTTAACTTCAAATCTAGTATTTTATGTCGCGTACTAATAATTTAACAGATAATCAGTATGAATCGTAGAAATTTTGTATAAATCTTGGATTTATTAATAAACACGCACAACGTGACCAAGTTTTGTATACATACATAGTATTTATTGGGAATACATGTAAAAACAATTAATCTCGATAAATATAAGTTAAATAAAAATCTTAATCTATCTACTAGCAATTAACAATCAAAATTCCTTGTCAATAATAATTACATTTTGGATAAATAAGGACTATATTTTCATTTTGAATTGAAATCGTTAAAATACAATGAAAATGATCTCTAAACAAGGGATAATCAACATTTGCTGGCGAAACAACCACAGATTTAATCATTAAGTACTAGCCATATATTGTACTGTCTAGCAAAAACAAATGCTATCTCTTATGTACAGTTAGATACACGTATTACATTTTTCAACGTGAATTTATAGCCATAGCTAAACAACAATAAAATGTTGTATAATAAATAAATATAACAAATATATAAAAAAATCCACTTTATTTTCAGTGTTAATTGTAATGATTATAATGCGATTATTATTTCAAGCATCAGTCGTCTTTTTCTTCTTTTTCTTCTTCTGAAAATTATAAATAAAAATTAATAAATCGTTAATGACTGTTTCCATAACATGTTGTTTTGAAAAAAATTATTAATATTTATGATTAAATAGGTTTAAAACTATCTGTTAAAAACTGCTTAATTTTTTAAGAAACTTCAGTACCTAAACTATTACATCAACATGAATTCTAATATCTTACATTACATAATAATGCACTTAAATTGCAAAATAAGTTATACAAAGCATTTGGTAAATGAAAACGTTATTAAGACCGGTTTAACAATATGTATGTCCAGAGAGCTGATAATAAATATAGAACTAAAATACTATAGTAATAATAATGAATATAATGTGAATTCATTAAACACCACAATATGGCAAATATTCTTACTTTTTCTTCCGAAGCGGGTTTTACAGATTCAGGGTCATGTTCAATATATTCTTTTTTAATCTCTGCTACTGGAGAAACAGTTTCAGGTGTACTTTGCCGTTTTCGCTACAAATTTAACGAAACATTTTGTTAGATTTTTTAATAATTTAGTAACTATCTAATATCTGCACAATATGAATTTTTAACATCAAATTAACAATACAATAGAATAACATATTTTACCTTATTGCTTGAAGAACCTTCATCTTCAGTTTTAATTTTATCAATACTAAAATAAATAATTTAATATAAAACACAAAGCACTCGTATAAAAGTACAATTAAATATTAAAATTTATCTTACACATCACTATATAAATTTTGCTTCCAATTTTCTGGAGTATGTTCATTTGGTTTTCCATATTTGTCTAATAAACCATCTTTAATCATGGCTTTCTTAGTACTTGCCTAAAAAATAATAAAACATTTACAAATCCATAGAATACTGTATGCATTCCAGATTGTCTCAAATTCGATTGAATGAGAATATAACTAAACATTATCTCTTATTTCAAACAAAACAGACTAATAGAATCAAATGTTGTAACAAGTTTAGAATGGAATATGTTAATACTAAAATTATATCTAAATAACCGTGGTATTTAATATTAGAAAACGCATTTCAATGTTGAGAAAATAAATATTTTACCATAGGTCCTAATCCCCATTTTCGAGGATAAGTATCTCGGTCCATTAACACTCTCTTAATTTTAGCAATAATTCCATGGTCACAACTAGATATGGTAGAAGTAGTCATTAAAGCAATAGCTACAACAGAAATAGTTAAAATAATTATAATTTATACTAATTAAAATTATATAAAAATATTAAATTTGATATAACTACTAATATAATAAATAATCAACTTTTAAATTACCCAATGCAATTGCTTCGCCTTTAGTAGAAACAATAACTACTTCCATATTTAACATAATCGAATCATCATAACGAAGGACTCCTGGTAGCATTATTTTAGCACCATAACAAATAGCATTAATCTAAAAATAATATGTTTTAATTTTCTTCCTATTCAGTTTCTTATCAAATTATCTTTACTTTCAACTATACTAAATCCTTAGCATCTCCATACACACAAATTAGTTTTATATATATATATATATATATATCATAATACTCATCTCTTCAGCCTTCCTCTATTATATATTTATTTCCTATGTCACTTTATCTTATTTTCAGGATGGTGAGTTACCACATAATTTATTTTACAAAAACAATACAATGATCATCCGATCAGGAATATGATAAGTCCCCAAATCACACTCTCCTTACAATTACATATATTTACAATTTAGAGGGGGCATGATTAAAGCATGAGCATCAATCATTCCTCACAAAATACACAATCTGACATAATGGTCGCAGCATCAAGCCACCTTCCTTCTGCTGTGGTGCCATAGTGCTATACCATGCCTCTCACTCAGCCACAACTCATATATTGACTTATATTTTTGGTATTTATCTATTGAAATTATTTCTACACTATTCCTTATATATTACTCTTTACTTCATCAATCCATAATTCATTTCCTCATATCTCTTTCAAAACCATCAACTTTCTGTAATAAAGATCATAAATACTTGAGAATCTCTTAAATTCGTTACTAGTTTCTTCACATGATTTTCTAAATTACATTCTTACTTTCTTGCATACAAATCATATTTTACTCCTACTAATTCTAAGGTATTTACTTTAAGCGCTGCTCTATATTATTAGTCTTATTATTAACTTCTTATAGACTCTGACTGATTGGTACAATTTTCACAAAAAATTTAAGTTGAATAATTCATATAATACTCACTGCACTATCTTTAACAAAAATTCTTTTGTAATTTGTAAGAATGCCTTCAATAGGTCTTACAACTCGTCTTAAATAAGTTTCGTCTTTATTATTTTCATACATCCATTGAGCATCCAAAACATCATGTAATGTAGCAAGTCCATTTTCTTCACTAGTAATTCCTTTAGAATCACAATAAGATATTAATGAGAAAATATAACTAAATTACAAATTACCTGATTTATTCCTTCTAAGCTCAATCATCTGACTTCCAGTGCCTAACATCAAACCCATATGAACACAAAGTGTTCTTACATAAGTACCAGCCTCACATTTTATCCAGAAAACTCCAGTATTGGTTTCTTCATCATAATCCAATAATTTATTCTCATATATAGTACGAATACGTAATTGACGTTTAACAGCTGATATTAAAGGAGGTCGTTGAAACAGAGCTCCACGTAATGATTCTAATGTCTTTTTAATCTATATTTTAGATAGAAATAATTAGATAAAGAATAATAGAAATATTTAAATAAAGAAGTAATAATAATTGTAAAAATCACCTCCAAAACACTTTCAACTGAATTGTGAAGTTTAAAAACAGAAATATATTCTTTTCCTGATGATTGTTGTGACTTAACAAGTCTAGTTCCACGTTCTATACATACAACCAACACACCTAAAATTTATCAATTATCAATATATTATATTAGATATTAATGAGACGGGTGGGATGACAAGATAAAATAGGATAAAAGTTTTTGGTTAGTAAATCCTATCTCAAATTGAAAATTACAGCTTAAACTAAGATAAATATAATAAAGAGGAAAATACAAAACTCAGTTTTATATTCCAATAGTTAATGATTTATAAATTACTATTTATTTTTTAATGTTGATTTGATCAATTACAATATTTATAAAATACAAGGAGAAAACATCACAATTAACTATTTGAATTTAAAGTATTGATATTCGTTAATTACATTAAACTTACCAGAAGTTTTTGGATCTAATGTACCAGAATGTCCAGTTTTTTCCACTTTTAAAATACGTTTAATCCATGCAACAACTTCATGAGAACTGGGATTGGATGGTTTATCCAAATTAATATATCCTGATCGAATATATTCTTTAATATCTCTTTGCAAAGGATTTGATCCACTTGGTAATGGGGTATAATGATTTGTACGTACATTTAATGTATCAAAATTCTTTAACAATAAAAGTTTTAAAAAATATTTTTAATTAATTCGTTGAATTAATCCAGTGTTTTAAATTAATTAAAAATTTCAAAATATCAATCTATAAAATTTTATATAAAAGATTCAGAGATAAAATTCCCAATTACAATTTGTCTAGAAACAAACAACCCTCTTCAGGACTAAGCAATTGATAAGAAAAATAGTGCCATCTACCAACCGTGTCTTTTTGCTAAAATTGACAACTGGGATATCAGTAGTGTATAGTTCGACACATGTGGTACCAGATCTTCCCTTTTGAGAAACTTCTTTAAGACCCATGGATTAAAGATATCTAATCTCGTAGAAATGTACTTGTTAGTTTTAAAGGATACTCATTTATATCCCTAGGCCACCAACTTCAGATACATGAGCAGGGAAATCTTATTATTATATTTTTTCTGTTTTTTTTTCTTAATTATTTTAATTCAAACTATGTATGTTGATATAAATTTTTTTGAATACTGTTTTTTGGTAACCTACATGATACAAAGTTTGCTCCAAGAGAATTATTATATATATATATATATATTAAATCATCATCATCCTCGCCTTTATTCCATCTATATGGAGTTCGCCACCTTAGTCTTAAACCTCTATTTGACCCGATCTCCCACATCCTCGACGCACACAACAGCAATCCTCATATCCTTCTCAATCATGTTCAACCACTTCTTCTTTGGTATTCCCCTTCCTTTTCTTCCTTCTACCTTCAATTTCATAACTGTTCTTACTGCTTCCGAATCTTCTCTCCTCATAATTGCCCAAACCATCTAAGTCTATTCTCCCTCATTTTATCCATAATCGCCGCTATTCCTATGCTTCTTATATATTCATTTCTTATCCTATCTTCTCTTGTCATCCCATTCATCCATCTAAGCATTCTTATCTCGGCTACGCTCATCCTCTACTCTATTTTCTGATTCACCGCTCAACACGCTGAACCATACATTTCTGGTCTTACTACATTCTTATAGAACTTGCCTTTAAGTCTCATTAGAATTCTCTTATCGCACAGGACACCAGGCACTTCTCTCCATTTGATCCACCCATACCTAATCCTATGTTTCACATCTTCATCAAACCCCCTGTTCTTTTATATGAAGGACCCTAAATACTTAAAACATTCAACCTCCTTTATCTCATCCCCATTTATTGTCATTCCACTTCTCGTTTCATCTACTTGTTCCTTTTCCTCAAACTTATATTCTATATACTCTGTCTTACTTCTGTTAATCCTTAATCCTTTCTCTTCCAGAGCTAATCTCCACATGTCAAGTCTTTGATTAACTTCCTCCCTCTTTTTTTCTACCAACACAATGTCATCCGCGAACAACATACACCATGGTACCAACTCCTGTATTTCCTTTGTAATCGCATCCATTACTACCGAGAAAAGGTAGGGGCTTAAAGCCGATCCCTGATGCACACCTACTCTTACCTTAAAACCTTCCGTTTCACCAGATAATTTTTTAACGCTGGTGTACGCTCCTTCGTACATATTCTCTACCACATTAATATATGTTTTTGATATTCCTTTCCTCCTTAATGCCTAATTTAAAATCTCTCTCTGTACCCTGTTATACGCTTTCTCTAAATCTATAAACACCATACAAAGATTTTTCTTCTTCTCCCAATACTTCTTCACAAGCTACCTCACACAAAACAGTGGTTCCATAGTCGACTTCCCTGGCATAAAACCAAATTGATTTTTGGTCACTATTGTTTCTCTTCTTATTCTCATATCCATGACCTTTTCCCAAATCTTCATACTATGGCTCATCAGCTTTATACCTCTATAGTTACTACATTCTTGTATGTCTCCTTTACCTTTAAATATCGGTGTCACTACACTCTTCCTCCACTCATTTGGCATTTTCCCCTCTATCATGACTTTATTAAAAAATCTTTTAACCACTATATATATATATATATATATATATATATTAAATAATAATACTAAATTTACAAACGTAGTTACTTTCTTTAGCTATTTCTCATATCATAATTAAAATACCTTCTTACTAATTACTAAATAACATTTTAATACTATAATTTTATCTTTTTCTTCTACTTTGTTTTTTCTTATAATTATAACAGGTCAACAACCCTTTATTTTTATCTCATCTGATCCCAACATTATTATACATACCAACCACCAGTTGTAACCCACTAATTCTATATAGTATAAAATATTATTATTAGTTACAAGAGCTAAAATTTACTTTTAAAAGCAGTGGCCATTTTGAAGAATCAATTGTTGCAATCTTTTCAGAAGGTTTTATAAAAAATGGAATTTCAGTTTGTATTACACCTAAGGATTCCTGATCAACAATACTTTTTGATTTTTTACTCTTCTTTTTCTTGACTGATAAACTTTCTAAAATATTATTTACAATACATAAATAATTACAATTTGTTATTCAATTCTCTTAAAAAAATCATTGAATAAGTATTAATATAATGCATTGTTACGTTAAAGCAATACTTATGAATTACAATTATTAATTTCGATACAAATATTAGTAACATACTTAAAACGATCGATAAGTTTTTAATGATTCTATTTAAGAAATTTTAGTAGGCCATTTGTTTATAATTTTAAAAATATAGGTAAAACATAAAATTGCTCTGAAACGTCCAAAATAAAACTTAATATCAATCGTGTTTAAATAATTATCAATAAATAATTAATCTTTTATTTTTAAAAAAGAAACAATAAGGTATTGAAAATAGTTTAAAGTTAAAATATTTTTCACGTGAACTAAATAATAAATAAACATTAATTATTTTACTTACGAGTGTTCTCCATTGTATCCATTACGAAAATTGGTCAACAAAACCAATATATTACTTACAAAAATCAAAATCACGACTTAACAAAAATTAAACGTACAATTTATAAATCAAAACATATTTCGAAGACGCAAAACAATCATGAGCACGCCGACAATGAAAAATATGGTAGAAACAATCGTTCTATTTATTTTTTAGGTTATGTGGGTTGCGTAGTTTGTTCGTAAAATACATAGTGTTTCTGGGTCACGTTTCGTACTCCGACATAGCGTATAGATACATAAAATAATATTCGTCTTATCATCACATATATTAATGACAAGTTCTCAAAATGATTATTGCTATTGTTTACACAACAAATGATAAATATAACGAATTTCATATTTATAATAATAATAATAAAATTATTGAACTATTTTCCCGTTACCAGGGCGGCGAGTGCAAATTAACTTTAATCCCAATTGTCCAACTAGTGACCATAAAATATATGCAATATGTAATACAACACTTGTCACTGCATTGCAATTGCCCAATCGGTATCAATCGACATTAAAATTGAATCCAGGAAATATCAACACTATTATGTTATATTTAACTAATTTTCAGTGCAGAGAACTTGTAGTTCTGAAAAAAAAACTAAATATGCGGTATATATACGCGCTTGAAAACAAGAAAAACTTTTTAAAATCGATTTTTGGTAAACTTTTTGTGTAAATTACGTATAATTTAAAAAACAATTATGTCCAGAAAATCGTTTAAAAATTAAAAATTTTAAAAATTCTGAATTCTGACGTGTAAATTTTTAAACAACCAGTCAAGGACAGTTCACTTTTCAACATATTTTACTTGTATTTAAATATCTAGAGATCTACACTAACAATTTTTAAAAATTACGATAAAAACATAACTCGGATGCTCGACAAAATGCATTCAAACAAACCAAACGACGGACATCAAATGACTAAATTCATCAACAATATTAAATAGTATTCAATGGCGTACAACGTACAAAATATCAATTATAATTGGCGTACCTGCATCCATAATTTTTAATTTGTAAACAGAAAATCTAAATCTAAACCGTGGCTGTTCTTTTATGGTCTCGTTAAATATATTATTTATCGCACTTTGTGCTTTATCATCACGCATGACAAGTAGTTAATTGGTTAGTCGACATTTTGTGAATATCAATGTCACGTTTAATGCTCAAATGTTATTGTTCCATAGTTATATTATTATTTTGGCAACTAACAACTACGACGTCTCTCTAGATCCGTTTAAATTCAATAAACGCTACGAGAATATTTATTTATTTAATAATTTTTTGAAAATTACCAATCGCAATGATTTACCATTTATGAAATGTGTTTTAAAAATTTTTAAATTTAAAAAAAAAATATATATATGTAAAGAAATATGCTCTAAAAGTAAAAACTCAAAATATGCGTTTATAAATGAAATAAAATTATAATTTTAACTTATATAACGCGAATAGTATTTGTTTCTTACTGTACTATTTTCATGATGGTCAACAAATTTGATAATTAATTACTTAATGATAATACCCAACGATAGCTTTATCCCTATGGCAACTTTTTTTAACTTCATAGAATTGACCAGCCTTACTTTTCACGCATTCTCCATTACATATATATTTTCACATTCATTCACACCAACCCTACTGTGTATTTTCATATCGCACTACTTTTATTTTAATCTTCCATTATCCCATCCGCAACTTATTTTCTTCGTCGTTCTTACGTATTCTGTCTTTTTTTCTTAAAACACGCCCTAACAATTTTAAT
This sequence comes from Geopemphigus sp. TES_GeoC_2020, assembly GCA_025469175.1. NCBI lineage: Eukaryota > Metazoa > Arthropoda > Insecta > Hemiptera > Aphididae > Geopemphigus > Geopemphigus sp. TES_GeoC_2020. Next base: position 51,148 of record JAIPRN010001137.1, read on the forward strand.
TTATCTTCTCGTATTTGATTTACTATTGAAGGAGACATTTCTACGTTATTTCCTACATAGTCATTTTTTACTTTATTATTTCTAATCACTACAGTCATCTTAACATTCTCGTCTACATTACACTCGTCTTACGTTTTATTTTCTTGTCTACTGCCCAACATTCTGAGCCATACAGCATTATAGGTTCAAAATGTATTCTGTTGTATACAATTTTCAAAACCATGCGTACCTACTAATAACGAACGTCTTCAACGTTGTTCGATTACTCCAGAATAAAAGTATTAAAATTATGTTGACAATAATATTAATACATAAAATTATTCAACTATCTGTATGGTTTTCTAAGCATGTCTGTGGTTAAATCAATTTTATTATAATTATATATAACAATAGGACCGTGCTTGTACGTAAACACTGTTAAAATAATATGCGTTATCTCTTTGTACAATATTATTATGATAACTTTTGGGATATATTTTTTTGTTATTTTAAAGTTTATAAGTGAACATAATAACGTAATTATAATAATTTTCTGTACGTGATAATAAAATATTTTTATGAAAGTTACTGTATTGTGGAAGAGAAGATTCCCTTGTATTTTTTGAGGCCGCTAGCAATCATACGTGCAGCTCCTTTGTGTTCCGTGTTCGCCGCGGGCTAATTATTGCGCTGACTGTCGTATTCGCGTTTCTTTCAGTGTCCAGCTCGTCCCGTACTGGAATCGACATTGAATAGATTCGCGGAGCGTCTCATGACTTACCAGATTGTACACTGCACCGGCTCGTAAAAATGTACAAACGAAAATGTCTGTGGACGTTAACTATATTTATCCTGTACGCGGCAGTGTACTACGGCGTCGTCGTCGACGCCTCATCGCCGACTGGCGTCTACACGGACAACGGAGTACAGACGATCAAGCAAGACCTGATGTCCATCGAAGAGCGAAACGAAGTTGAACAAGAAATATTAACCATGTTTGGCGTGCCGAAAAAATCGCGCAAGTCTCCAAAGAACTTGGATGGATCGGCGTCACAATTTTTGTTTGACGTTTATAAATCTATCCAACAAGATGGACAGCATGAACGGAAAACGAGAAGTACATCTGAGATGAGTTTGTACGATGATCACACTGTACAAAACAGTGACGTAATTGTCACACTATATCTTTCAAATCATGGTGAGTATAATGGTACTTTTTTTGTATATAGTAACCTAATAGTTACCCATTTTTTCTGCAAAAATTGACTTATTTATGTTTAGGTAAATCATTAGATTATGAACATTTAATTTTTAGAATAAATTATTTTTATATGAAAATGAATTTGGTACATATATTTAATACTTATTACTTTCTTCTATTTCAAATTTAATGAATCATCGAGTTAATTTATACATAAGTATTAGACAGGTTTCTTAATAATAAAAATTTGAATTTTCCCATATTTCTTAATTATTTAATATATTAAATATATATATATTGTTTTTAGTTTATACAACTATTTATATTTTAACTATAAATTAGGTACAACGTTAAAGATATTTACATAATAATTAAATAGCAACGAATTATTGATGACTGATTTGAATGAATGTGATGAATGATTTTAACTAAAATTAATTTTATAGATTTATTAGTTTTTAACAACCATTTTTTTTTAGCTCCAATAAGTAATTTACGTCATGAACATGGTAAACGAATTTTGTTTGAATTGAATGATGTACCTTCCAAAGAAACACATACGTTAAATTCAGCCGAAGTTTATATTTATCAATCTGGAAGTTTTAATCAAAATGTCAAAATGTATTTAGTTACTTTATATCAGGTGATGATTACAAAAAATAGGTAAGTAAATTTTCATTTTGAGATAATCATAATCTTTTATATTTTATTTCATTTACTAAACATTAATTTGTTATTTATTTCAGAGATAAAGAATTAGAATTTGTCAGTACTCAAACCACTTCTTCTGATTTCAATGGCTGGCTTCGATTTAATACAACAAGTGCTCTCATATCATGGACACATTTTTCATACCCAAATAGAGGATTTTATGTTTCTGTACATCCACTCAATGAAGGTAATTTGAATTACCGTTATATATATAAATATAAATTTTATAATTATATAAATTATTATTATTATATATATATATATGATTTATTTAAATTGTATATAATTCAGATCAATATGAAAAACAGTTACATAGTAATTATATATCTCTCTCTCTCTCTCTCTCTCTTGGTAATCAACCCTTAAGGTTGATTTTGCAGTTGGACATGCGCTCTCCACTCTTCCCTGTTCCCAGCTAACCTCTTCAGATCTGCGTAGCTTGATAGTCTAGCATCGGAAATCATTTGTTTGACAAATGAAGTTCTTGGTCGTCCTTGGCCCCTTTTACCTTCCATTTTCCCTTCTATT
>JAIPRN010001138.1:9013-53535 GCA_025469175.1 Geopemphigus sp. TES_GeoC_2020
AACGGAAGCGGCAATGGGCCTGAATGGCCTAAATTAAGCCTTAAAAAAAAAAAAAAAAAAAAAAATATTCTCTAATAATCCTTAAGGATTATGTTAACTAAAAGCTTTTTATAAATTTCTAAAAATAATTTTCAAAATAACAACACATAAGACATAAATTAATATATTTCAATTAATTTGTTATACGTTTTGCTTTTAAAGCGTACATTAGCACATATATAAATAAATAAATAAATAAATAAATAAATAAATAAATAAATATATATATATGAGAATAGCAATATATTTTTATACACTTACTTGTATGGTAATATGCAAATTTAAAAGAATTAAAGCTCCTTTTATTGGTTTCTGTGATTAAAAATACAATTAATTAATTCACCAATTTGATGTTAATAACAATTTACAAATACAAATAAGTTTTATTAAATGTATACGATATTTCTAATTAATCAAATTGAAATATTGTAATGAAAAATCTTAAATATTTGATATACAATGTAATTACTCACCTTTAAAACCTCCTTTTACCAACTCATCTAAAAGTATTTTGATATGAATCGTTGTACTTGATATAAATTAAGTGAAATTTGTATTTGGATATGCTATTTTATTGAATAATTGACAGAAATATAGAAATATTTTTTAGATTCTTACGTTGATTTAAATGATTTAGAATGTAAACATAATTTCGTTTTTATTATAACCATTTTTTTATTTCAATTCAGAATTGGAATGATAAATATATTATTTCGCAATTACAAAAATATAATTATTATATTGTTAAATACATTTATACAGAGTAAGTCTTGTAAATAGATATTTTATTCTCAAAATATATTACTTTGGCATTCTGGTTCTATTACAATAAATAATACAAATGTTTTTGCAAAGAGTGTAAATACTAACATTATTTAACTAATGAAAATTAAATATAGATCTTTTGATAATGTATTGCTTTGTAGAATAAAAGTAAGATCTTTTAGATTTTACAATTTAAAACATTAAGACAAATATATGAATCATTAGTTAGTACTAACCATTTTCATAATTAACCGTACACCAATTTTCTGGATTTAGGATATAATCATTTCTATAATCTAAAAATAAATTATTTTAATTTCAATTAAAATAGCGTTATTGTTATGTTTTTTCATAATCTATAAATTATTTATATTCGTGTCATTATCACGATACTCCCTTTATAATATTTATTTGTTACTAAAATGTTTTAATATTATTAATACTTACTTCTAACAGCTTGATTGAAAAGTAGATGATTGTATATATATATAAGTTCTAAAATTATATATAATTATAAATTTAAAAAAATTGTAATATGAAAATATTTAATATAATGTAAAATATAAAGTATGTAATTGTTAAAATAAACAAACAATTATAAAATGTCCTTGAAATAATATTATGTATTATATAAAATGTATTACTTATTTTCTTTCGACCAATAAATTGTGACGCTAATAATTATAATAATAATATCTACTATAATCAATTAACGACATAATTAATATTTAATTTATTACCATCTACATATTTAATTTGTGTATGAAGTGATATAATTATATTTTGAAAAATGGAGTTTACCATTCATTTATTGATTGCGTAAAATTATAAGTAAAATAGTAGTGCATTTTATATTTGTTAAGTTGACAAATATTATGTCATCCTTTACAGTCATATTTCATAGCCTCGTATGTAATAATTATTACACAGTTTAGTTGAAAATTAATACACATTTTCTCATAACTTGAGAACCAAAGGTAGTTTCAAAACAAAATAAGAACAATATAATATATTTAATTGGCTATAAAACCGTTCATTTAATTTTCAACATAATCTCCACTACGCTATAATTCCCAGCGACGATATATTCTTAACCAAACACTGAAGAAATGTCACGGTCTTCCAATGACTTACGACTTCATTATATTCTGTGTTTCTACATAAATAGTATAGCGAATATACTAAAGGTGCCTCATTAAGTTTAGAAAGACGTACAAAAACGTGGAGCAAAGTATGGCGGAAGCAAAATGAGTTTAAATTTCAATTTTTCAATGATCTCAGATTTAGCGAACGAATCTGTGTTTGACAAAGCATTATTATGTTGCAAGATAATCATCTTCTATATATACTTCAATAAACACGTTGAAATATATTATTTAAAATTTACAAAATACCAAGTTTCTAAGTAAACTATTATATAAACCAAATTTGCCCCTTAAAAATAAACGAATAAAAATTGACATACGAGGTTTATCTTCAATAAACGCTTTATAAAATTCTAATATATGAAATTTTATTGGCAACTTATAAACAGTAATTTAACCAACAGTTTAGCATCAATAATTCACTCCATCTTGATGGTTACTGGTAAAGAATTGAAGAATAATATCTAATAATAATTGACATGTTTATGGTAGGAGATTGAAGCTACATATGCACTAACTTATACAATTTTTGTTACCAAGGTTGATTAAGAGTGCGTTAATTTTCATCTAATATACGGTATAAACATATTTTTAAAAATATGACATTTTTTAAATATCAATAATTGTACAAAACGACGATATTTATTGTAAAGAAAATACATTGAAAACAGATACCGACATTTTTTATGTGTTAGATAAAAATTTACAAATTTGTCTTTTTCTCATATAATATTAGTTATTGTTACTCACTTAAATTATAATATCCATTTTTTAACGCTTCAAACCCAGTTTGATTTTCTACACAAATGAAAATTAAAAATATATAAAAATAAAAAAATAAAAAATATTTTTTTTAATAGCAGAAAAGTATGCATATTAAATATAATTTTATTACGTCCTTCCCATATTACATTTAATTTACTATATTACACTTACCATTATAATTTGCAACTTCAAGTTTACCTTAATAGATTAATTGTATTTGATATACAAGATATAATTATATACTAATGATACTACTTACTAGCAATATAAAATATTAAACATTAATATAAAATGTATTGACATGTATCAATAAGAATTGTAATTAAGAGGAAACAAAATAAAATGAAACCAGTTCCTATAAAATTAAAACTAAATACAAAATATTGCAGATCCAAATAATGAATTTCAAATGTCAACTGCTTAAATATATATATATATATATATATTTATTTATTAATTATAAAAGTTAAAAATTTAGATAATATATAAATATTTTCATATTAAATATTTATATTATATTAAATATTTATTATATTAATTATTATTAGCTAAGTAAATCGTCAATATTTATAGTTCTATAATTTTTATAATAATTACAATAGTAAATTTTTATTAAGCTTATACTGAAAATGTTTTCAATATATCCCTTTAAAAGTGAAAATATAATTTATATAATTTAAAACAAATAGAATCTTAAACAACGCACATTGTTATCAGAAATTGGCCTTGCATTTAAAAATAGATAAACTTTATGTACGGTAGACTTGAATGAAATCAGTTTCATTTTTTAACAAGTCTATAAGAAATAAAAAATTTTTATCATATATACGTATATTACTAAACTCACTTATACAATCTAATACATTAAAAAGATATTTTTAATTAAAAATATTAATACTAAATTTATAAAAATAAAAACAATTTACGGAAATACGTAATTTAATAATAATAAAACATTATTAAAAAGAAATATCAAAAATTTAAATCTTATATCTCTCAACCATTGCTTAGAAAGATATTAAGAATTAATATTGTTATTGGAATTAATTAGCCTATTAATTTAAAATTTATAGTTATAAATTTAAAAAAATTGTAATATTTTATCAATTAAAATATGTTTTGATAATTATTTTATCCAAAGAAGATACTAAAAAATTAATTATTTACTATGTATAGATATGAAAATTAATTTGATTAAAAAAATATTTTCGGTAATTTACCTTTAAACAAATCTAAAAAAAAAATGTAGTTAAATAAAAGCTTTATAACAATTACAAAGCAAGTATAAAAAACGAATGGTTATATATATTTGAATAGATTTTGTTAATTTAAAATTTTAAATACGTAATATTATATTTAATTATACTTACCATCAGATTCTATTAATGTAACCATAAATGCAAGGGCAAAAAACGTATATCCTTGAAAAGTAAAAATCATGTCGATATTTATTTCCTAATTTGTCAAAAATATATATATAATCTTCAGTATCACTGATTTTTACAACGGAAGAATAACGGAATTATCTATTACGAGTCTTGTTTAGTATTTTCAATTTACAAGTATAATACGATATTTTTTATTATATATATATTACTATTCCTTTATTTAATCAGTTGTATTGTTTAGTCTTGGAACATTTCTCATGATAAGTGTATTATAGATCAAACAAATCTGTGTAAATTAATTTACACGGATGAACTCGTAGTGATTTTGTCAAATTAATATTTTGATATAGTTTGAGATTAACTCGTTTATCTTTGCGTTTAATGTATTTTATGTTACTTATAATACTTAAATAATAGAAACGAATCGTAATAAATGAATATTATTATGATTTACTGAAAATATTTAATTTATATACGTTGCGAAACCTATAAACATTAAACAAAAATTAACAATTGCTTATAATAATTTTAGTAAAGGGCTTTTAATTTTAATTCATTATGATGTCATTTTAACTGGATTTCACATTCTTTCTTTACTACTGTTAGAATATCATAATATAATAATGTTACATTTTCATAACTTTCGGCGTATATATATATATTTATACATTATTACTCGTTATGCGATGCATTATATTTTTTTTATTTCATTTTGCTTCTTTATTTTTTATTTTATTTAAAATCATTTCTTTTGAAATCTGAAATTAATAGTAAATTATAATTATTTCTTGTAATAAATCTTACATCGTCCAAGTACTATATAAAGTTTTAGGTAATTTTTTTATGCACTGGAATCAACATTTTGGGAATCTATCTAACACAAGTGTTTTTGAAATTCAGATCGCTGTGAATAATTTTATAGATGGTTTTCACATTTGCGCTGAAATTTCTTCAGTTACCTGTTTAAATATATATATATATCATATTTTTTTTAAATATTGGACAAAGTTATTATTTTTTTTTTTGTACACAATAAAAAAATATAAGTATTAACTTTTTAATTAACGATTATTTTATTATGAAATCAATAGTTACGATGTCTATGATTGTAAATGTACAAGGAATAAAAATATCAAACTAATATACTATTCATACTGTATAATAGTGAATATGTGACCGAGTCGAATATGGGTGGACAAATCAGTGTCAGTCATTCGGATATAAATAAAAAAATATTTAAACGAAACCGACCAATATATAATTGAAAACAAATATTCATAATGTTTTTGACCCAAGGATACTCTTAAGTAAGTTTCTGTGTAAATGATGAATAGTCATAATTAGTGCTTGTTAAAAATATTATCAATCAATGAAAGAGAATAAAATGATTTTCAATTCTACATGTGTAACATGCGTGATCGATAATAATTCGAAATATTAATTTATTATAACCTTTTTTTTTACTAGGACCGATGTAAAATATATTAAAATTTTACGAATTTTACATTTTTTTGAATTTAAGGCAAAATTAAAAATTTATTGGTTTAACTATAACGTGCATTCTTATATTTGTTTATTAACGCATATGTATTATTTAGTGTCCCGATTTTTATACGAATTAAATTGTTATCTAGTAAATATTTTATTTAATTTACTTATTCACTTTTGAAATTTCAAATACTTAAAAATTATTCCAAAAAATAACACGCAATATACGGATAATATAATATATAAAGCCAAAAAATGTTTATTACATGATCAAAAACTATTCTGAATCGATTTTAAAAAACAATGATTTACAATTTAATAGTATTATAGTTTGAAAATATATGTAAAATAAATATTTCAAGTAGAATACAATATATTATTAAATTCTATTACATTCTCTTTTTTGTACGAAATAAAATATGGGAATAGTCGTCATATAATTTAAACTTTAAATCTGATCATTTCTTGGAATATATTCTCTTTTAAAGAACGAAAAATGCGTAATATTTTTAATTACATAATTGATGGATGATATAATATTATCCGCGGAAGATCAAAATATTTCTACGATACCTCAAGTCTTTCGTGCGAAATAAATAAAATGAGGTTAAGTTAAGTCGGAAGTCGGTGCAAAATAACGTGTAATAGTATTAGAAGTCTAAAACTAAACATAGGAAGATCTGTCCCACCTTAAACATGTTATGAAGAGAAATAAATTAGGTATAGTGAGATCTAAAAAAAATTGAATATGAAAAAAAGTGGGGGATAAAAAGACTGTAAAGGAAATGGATGATGATATAGAATGATATGAAAATAGCTAATATGAGTGAACGAGTGGTAGAGTAGAAGACCGAGTGTTACAGAAGTGTAGGATTAATAACCGATCTAATTCAGTTAGAAGTGTAAAGCGAAGAAAAAAATATAGGCTATAATTATAAGTTAAGTTTATTTTAAATACGTCAAATTATAAAATAATGTATTTGTCTGAAATATTTAAATGTTGTATATTTTGAATTAGTTTACACTTTTTTTGAATTGTACGTTGAAGTTGAACACAATCTTATCTAAGTTTAAAAGGTATGAAGTGGATGTTTATTTAATAATTGCTAATTTTTTTTACTTTATTTTTTATAGAATCGGTGTTCTATATAGAAATTACTCGTTTAATGTTTTTTCGAAAAATTATATATTTTATACTTTTGCGTTAAATATATCTTCCGATTAAATTATGAAAAACAAAATCTGACAAATGTCGTCTTTCGTTTGATCTGAGTGAATTAATTTTTTCAGTGATATTCGTAATAACTTTTTTACATGCTTCTTCATTACATTGTTCAATAGCATGCTGAATTTTCTTCTGGAGTTCCGGAATGCATCGATGTTTGTTAAAAACAAAACACCAATGTTTTTTTTTATGAAAACGAACATTTTTAGTATTTATTATATACATACATCGATATAATATTTAATATTATTTCTTCGTAATATTTCGTTATTTGTAATTTTATTGACGCAACGCGATCAAATACTTCAAATTATGTTTCTTAGTTTCACTTTCACGTCTTCAAAAATTTGTAATGTTTGAAAATTTGTATTCGTATAAAAACTTAGGATGTCGTTTATTAGTTGTATATTTTTATATATTAATATATCAATTTAAAAAAAAATTATACGTTGTTATTTGCTTCAACATTTGTAATATTTTTATTAAATTTCATTGGTCCAAAAAATAAATTTATATTGAAAATGTGTTGTTCTTTATATTTATGGCACTTCAAACTATCGATAAAACAGACATGAAATGTGTAAATGAGGCTTATGATGGTTAAGATATATTACACATTACTATTCACAAACAGAAAAATAACCTATGCACAAGACTTTAAAATTGATGTAAATTAATTGATCTTAATAATTCAGTAATATTCGTTATGGTATGTATTTTTTATTGTGTTTTATTGTGTTTATTATGTTCTGTCATACGTAGAATGTAAATAACACAGTTTTAATCTAAGTGAATAAAACATCTGAATAAATAAGTTTAACGTAATGTTATGCGAAACCTTAAGCGTTTAGTCTCAGATATGAAAAATAAGAATCGCATAGACTTATATCATATATATGCGTTTTACGTATAAAATAGTTACATCTAAGGTCAATGTAGTTTTACGATTTACGATATAAATATAAAAATGACTTTTGTTATCCATAAATATTGTATTTTAATTCTCGCCATTAGTGTTATATACGTACACTCTAATATTGGTAAGTAAAAATTATATATATAATATTTAAGGGGCTAGTCTGGTAAAAAACGGATTTTTTTGGTATATTTTTATTTCATAGAAGAAATAGGTTTAAAGTAATAATTTTTTTATATATTAAAGTAGACGTTTCAATGAATTAAAAAAATATAAATACATATTTTTTCTTTGTAATTGACGCGGTAAAATGGGCCGGTGAAAACGGCGCTCTTTTTTATGGTACCATTGATTACTTCATTTCATCTCTTCTGTAAGTAAAAATTCAAACTGATTTATAAACTAAATATCTGTCGCTATCGAATGAACTACGGGAAAAAAATTCGTTGATAAAAAAAAAATGTGAAATTTTAAAAAAAATTTCACTTTTTTTTCAACATAATTTGTTTATAAAAATCATAAATATTAATTAAAATATATTATAGTCGTTCATTCGATAGCCATATATGTTCAGAAGATGTTTTCAAAATTTCAAACTGATGAGACGAGTAGTATTTTTTAATCAATAGCACGAAGTCGAAAAATATGGTTTTGAGAAAAATGCATTCAAAGTTTTTCTTGTTTGAAATAGTGGAAAAACAAATCTTACCCCTAATAATTATTTCTTCAGCTACTTAATAGGCTTCATTTTCTTTAAACCTGGTATTTCTAATTGCTGCTCTACTCTCTTTAAACGTTTTAGAAGTTCGACGCGTGGCCAGAGTGATGCGGTTGAGATCATGTTTTTCATCAAAATTTATTGCTTATCAGCCAATCGACACACTCATGACTTCCATTATTTTAAGTAGAGCTTGAAACCTTCATTAAAGGTGCATATGGCTATAAAAGCAGCGATTTCGATATATGTTTGCCAGAAAAATGGTGTTTGGGAGCAATATTCCATACACAAGAGTTAAAGCTCTCGTTGTTGTTGTGTGTGTTTGCTCTTACGCATCTTTCCAAAAAATACTCAGAAATTAAATCTTCATATATAGGTTTTAAAATAGATTATGTTTCTCTATCCAAACCGGGTCTATGTTTAAAATCTTCGCAAGTTTCAGTTGACTCTGCCTGAAAAAATTACACCATAAGTCAATCAGCTCCTTCTGGGCAAAATTTATGTTGAGAATTATTATCGTCAGAAATTTTATGGTAATAAGTAGCCCATATAGCTTTCCTCATGTCCGTTATAGTTTTTGGATTCCGTAGAATTGCTAATCCATAGTAAGTTGATATTTTTTGCATAACTTTATTTCTTAGACCGATTGTCTTCACTTGAGTGTCAGGTTTTTTCCATCTGTATCCAAACATTTTTGTGCTTTTTTTAATAAAATTATTTGTTTTCAATTAAATTTTTGCCATAAGGTTGCTCGTCAAATAAATGTTTATAAGTCTTCGTATCGCCATCTCTGATGTAATACTGATACCAAATATTACACAAATTAATAGATCTCTCGAACATTTCTATTATACCACTAACTTCCACGAGTCCTACACTACCTTTGTGATCAGCTTGACATTCTTCTTCATGGCCTTCGTAACAAGCTGCAAATTCTATTGTGTCATATTTTCCACTCCATTTCTCGCAAGCTTTACATACACTACTTTTAATTGTGACGTCTATTACTTTTTTTGAGTATTTTTCAATTAAAGCGGCAAGTCCAATTAGAGAAGAAAAACCTCGTTTCATCTAAAAGCCATCGCCGGAAACCGAAAGTTTGCTCTTTTCATTACCAGGTTCAAAAGCTTTTTCTTTTTCTGCTATAACTGCTTTGACCAAAACCATTTTAACAATTACGTTTGCTACTAACTAAATATGATTTATGATTTCATAATAACCACTTTTACTGAGTGCATGACTAATATCCATAAGTCCACAGAATATATTAATTCTTTGGAGACCAATACCAAGCAAACACATAGCGAAAACCATTCTGCGATTTACTTCATAAAAGTTATGAATTTGTGGACTTGAAGGAATGTTATACACGGATTCATATTTACACTTTATAACTAGATCGAATTCTAATCCTTTTTCATTGTTTTTTAAAAATTTAATGGTACTTTTGCAATTTTGCAGATTAAAGTGTCCGCTAGTGTTGTAAATATGAAAAAATTTTAAATGCAGTAATGCACTGTCTCGTCAACACTCACTGTAAAGTCTAAACATTCCTTTAATTTCTCTGCTGATGCACTCGTACCAGATGTATTTGCGTCATTCGTAAATCTGTTATCAGAAAAATTACGTTTTTTTTTATAATTTGGCCTTTGCCGTCGTTTACTTCTAGAACTTTTAACATCCATTTTGGACTTTCGATTGATCAAAAACGCCTTTAAAATCAAGTGTTCGTTAAAACAGTCTTTGCTAAGCTAAAACAAGATTGGCCGCACTGTAAAGAGACGCGTCAATCAATCGTAAGAAGTTGTGTATGGCAAATTTCCGAAAGAGTGGGCGGGCAGCTACATGCAACTACAGGCTATGACACGCTCAGCGCAGCGCTTCACGTTTAGACTCATTCTAGCTTATTTTTTACCTCAGAAGTTTTTCTAAGGATCTCTACTATATTTCCACATATATAAGCAAGGTAAAAACAATATTTAAAAATCTATTTTTTCAAAATTAGTTACCAGTCTAGCCCCTTATTGACGAATATTTTAAATCTTTGAACTTTATATGTACATAAGTATTACGTATTGGTTTTTTTCATCGAAATAATAGTTTTCATGGTAGATTTATTTCATTCAATTTTTACATAGATCCGTATACAAGTAATTCATTTCAAATATTTATTTTACATAACAAATTAATTTAACGTACACAATATGCAGTAAGACTTCGCTAGTTTGACAACCCAGTAAACCGTCACTTTCTTTCCCTTTCTATTTCTATACACGATAATTAAAATTTGTGAATTTAATTTTCTTAATAATATATCGTTATAAAGTAAAAAAAAAAATCGACGAGTTCATCCAATAATTCATACATTATTATCCTTACATTTATAAATTATATATTTAAGTTTTCGCATTAATATTACGTTGTTTCTGTTTGGTAAAACTAAGTAATTTCATAAATCCTATCATACATACGACGTGTGGTCCAAGATAAGTCGGACTTGCAAGATTGTACTGTAATTGTATTTATTCGACAAAACATAATTACCGAGGAATATATCGATTAATTAAATATTTATAATATAGTTATTTTTAAATATATTTAGTTAATGTTTTGATTAAAGTAACGGCCAAATTAAGCTCTATAATATTCAACGACTTAAAAGAATAAAACGGTTCCAATTAAAAAATATTAAATTAATCATAACCGCTACTTTAAATAATAAATAACAATTTGAAAAATATTATTTTAAACTTCTAGGATTTATTTAATAATTGTTGTTAATAAAACGTAACAATATTTTAAATACGAATACAACATATAGATATAGTGTCAGAATTTCCAATATAATATTATTTATTTTTAAAATTTAGTTTGTATTAGTAAGTACAATGCTGACGTATTTGATTATTAATTTACAATAACTGAAAGAATGTTTACGAAATATACAGAGTACATATAAATTTATTGTATATTTCGAATATGAAAAATGTTTTCATTGAACTTTTTTTTTTTAATTAACACAAATTTAGGAATGCTTGAACGTGGAAATTTTGATAGTAAGTATTCTGTAATATCATAATGTACAACTCGTATATATATTTATTATATATTATAATTATTATTGAAATTATCAAATTGAAGCGTATCAATCAAAATATTTAAATATTTTCAAATATCTATTGACGTACATAATTATTCGGTTATAAACAACGAAGTTTACATATATTATAAAACTTTTGTCTTTTTCGTTGTGGTATAAAACATTTTAATTTGTCTTTGTGTAGGGAATCAAACAGGGTATTCCGCATTCCATAATGCATATTACCATTTAAGTAAGTGATATAAATTAAGTAAACCTTAAAAATCTACAATTTTTTATAAATTTTAATCCAACGTGTTACAAGATATTTAATAATATAAAAATAACGTTAAATAAATGTAAAACCATAATACAATTATTTTTGTATGTTCACGGTAATGATAATAATTCAAGAAATTAATACAATTTCTAAGAAATATCTAAAACGATTACAGTTTTTATTCAATACTAAAAAATGACAACTTGCCTAAGAATTATGTAAATTGTCTCAACTATTATGTACACGTGTGTTAATAATTTCATGTACCATCTTTTGTAATTTATGTAATATTCTACGCCATTTGAAGAACATTATTTAAGTAAAAAAAGGCACGTTAAAACATAAAATAATATTATGGTACAGTAAGAAGAATGTTCGTAGACTTCGTATGAAGAAAACTGCTAAGTATATGCCGCGTAAATATGGGTCTGAAAATGTATTTAAATTGTCGGGACTATGGCAAATCATTTTAGTTGGCTCGGTGTTTATGTAACATTTAATTAAGGTTTAAAATTACTTGGCATTGATATGATATCGCAACTATAAACAATTTTCTGTTTAGTGATTTTTATACACGAAACATATGGCATGTTATTATCAGAATAGCAATATTCCGCAAACTATATTAGAAACCTTCAACTGTATCGGTTTGTTTCACATAATGATCCGTATCTAATATCTATATTTCCGAGTAATGTGAACAACTTGCATATCGCGTAATGTTTTGTATAAGAGAGCTTTGGTTACAAGTTCAGAGATACTTAAACCTATTATCTGCCTAGTAGATAGTAAAAGCCACGTAAAATTTTCATATTTTTATTTTCAAAGAACATTTTTACCCACACATTAACGAAAAATAACGTAAACAATTTAGTCGTTTTCACATCGTTACTGTATACTGGTTGATTATATAAATTAACATTGGCCATTTGGTTTAACTTATACACCATGAATGTTTAATGGTATATAGAATTTTTCTTAGTCATTTAATTACTATCTTTTTCGTAATTCGGATGGAGAGATTCGGAGTCATAAACTAGAAAATGTCCAAAGAAAAAATATTGAAATTTAATAATAATGATCATCTTCATCCTCGCCTTATTCCCATCTATTTGGGGTCGGCCAAAAAATATTAAAATTTAATAATAATACTAATACTAAAATATTACTATCTAAACACTTACCCGACAATAAAATTGCTATATTTTAATTTTTTGATAATTGAATTAACATGGGTCTCTAGATAATCTTAAGTCTGACGCGTAGAATATGAACACGAAATAATTTCTATACACGTTTTTAAAGTCAATAATATTTTAAATATTAAAAAAATAAAATAAGAATGATTGAATCATTGTTTCGAAACTATTCGAACATAATAACAAAATTCTTATTTATGTAAGTTTGTGTGTATTCAAATCGATATTAGTCCATCAACAAAAATAACTAAAATTATTACTTTATATAAATGTATATCGATAAACATAATTGTTATAACAATTAAAATAATTAGTTTATTTTTATGGAAAATATTAAATAAATTACGTGTAATAATAACGTTTATTATATTATTTAATCAATAATTACCAAATTACAAAATTACAATTAATAAAACATCATATAACATCTCATGTGTCACAGTAATTAAAAGTTAAATCATTGAGAAATGTATAATAACTAAACGATAAATTTATTAAGTTGATCAATAATAATAGGCGTATTATCACTAAAGTAACGTTATTCAACACAACAACTAATATCAAGAACATTTTATTATTCATTACGTTTACGATTGCATAAAAATGAAATATGCAGGCCATTATATTAACCGTATAAATTATATATTAAACGTGTTACTTTATATTTTGTTTATGATTAATAGCGACGCAATTTGTTGGTATTAAAGGAAGAGGTAATCAATTTTAAACTTAACAGAATATGCATGATATAATGGTCTTTGGATAAAATTGAACTAAATTTATTTCGCTCGAATGTCAAATTTTATTTTTGTTTAGTTGATAAGATCTTTCAGACATATTTTATTAAAATATTTTTATGTTTATTGTTTTTAGAAATTTTAAAAGATTATTATTATCTAATTTACAATCAATCGATTAAGGGTATATATTAATATAGTGAACACATACAAATAAATATTAGTGCTAAAAACACGAATATAAATCCTCTATTAATTACTAGGAATATATATTTGTAACATTATTTGAAATAAAATAAAATTATTCAATTCTTAGGTTACAAAAGATCCATGTTTTCTACACCATCAAAATGGTGTAGAGAAAATCATTTTTTAGGTTTGCACTAATTATTGAATAATTTATACGCCTTAATGATATAAAAATTAATATTAGGAATACAATATTCTTAATCTGCTAAATGTTATATCAAATTTTCCTTATTCAAATAACGAACTAAATACAAATATATTTATATTAATTATGTCGTTATGTTTATTTTAGTAGTAAATGATTGCATAAGTAAGATTACTGAGAATATGACACAAATCTAACAAAATATTTAATTCGTTAATTCTTTTATAATTAAATTCTTTAAATGTGTATAATAAAAAAATTGACACTAATAATCGTACAAGTGATGTAATATATTATACGATTATAATAAAAATGTAATCTTCGTCTTCATTCCAAGCCACTTTCCCTATGTATTAAATAACAATAAGTATACGTCTTTAGTTTTTTATTTCTTAAAACATACATTTAAATTTAGTTTCATTTAATTAAGTACAATGTTTTTCATGAAATACATTTTTAGGTGAATTAAAAGCAGGAGGTTTTACTGGTAAGTGATGTATACTTACCATCATTCGCAACAATAAAATACAATTTTTATCTTAAGAATATCTTTACATTCATTTGATCTTAATTCAACTTTTAATTATAATGGTAGCCCAGAGAGAATTAGATCTCAATTTTTCCTTAAATTAATTGTCTTGGAGACAATTCTGATTAAAAAACACACGCTTGAATAATTAATTTTAAAATAGTAATTCAACGTTAGTGGTTTAGTCATTACATTTTCGATTTGGAAATAATATTAATACGTTTCTGGGTTGATATTTCGAACGATGCACGGTGATTTAATTAATATTTTCTCCAGATTCTTTTAATTTTATATTTGTTTCAAAAATTTCTTCGTCAAACAATATATTCATATTTTGAAAATGAATGGCGTTATACATAACAATTATCATATGATTTTAGAAAATATAACAATAATTAAATTATGTATCATAGGAACTTGTAAAACGTTATCTTAAGCTAATAATATTAAAAATGATTAGATTGTTTATATATATATATATATATATATATATATATATATATATATATATATATAACGTTTTATTACCATGATAACAACTACGACGAAATTTACAATCGTTATTATTAAAAACGAATTCAAAATAACATGGTCAATTAACTGTATATTAACTGAATTATACTTAATGTTACTCCATACATAATTAGTACGTTTTATTTTTAAATATTAGTTATTATTGCACAACAGTCGATTAATTCGTAAACGTGTTAGGAAATGTCTTTAGGTATTTTAGCTATATGTGAGGTGAAAGGTTAACTTTAATAAACTAAAATTTGTTAAAAAGTTTTATTCGTTTAAAGGAGGTGAATCAATATATATATATAACATAAATATTAATATATGGACAAAAAAGAACCGTGATCAATATTGCTGATCTAGTACCGGATGGATGACTATTAAAAATTTGTCAGCCTTACAAACATAGAAAAAAGAACCGGTAAAAGTATAATAAAAAAGTATATAACCGATTTTTAGTAGATAAGTGAATTCTATTTAATTAATTTTTTTTTAAGTTGTATCAAATTACAAAACCAATTTTATTGTAACATAACGAATTTGAAAATATTAATAAATTCAACGTTCATTATTAAGACCTCGTTTATAAATTTTTATTCGCTTAGCGTTTTCGTACCACCCACCCCATTTGCGGTAAAATTTTATAAAATAATCCATTATGTTATACGCAATATCATTGGACGAGGTCTACTGCGCAATTGTCTTCCACTTTCTCTCTCTCTCTCTCTCTCTATATATATATATATATATATCTCACGAAAAAATATTCTAAATATAAATATTGCAAAACTTTTTAATTAACATATTTTACTTAAATGAGCATTTTCGTGCATTAAGAAGTAACTATTAAATTTCCATTAATCTATCGATTTTGCATATATATTATAATAAATATAATTTTCGTTAATGTTAAATTACTAATTTAGAAATACTACGTCCAAGGCATCTCCGACTCGAGTATTCAAGGTTTATTTATTAAAAACAACTTATTTTCGCGGAGATATACAATATATTATATTGTTTAAACGATTAATGTTTAAATAATAATATTTGTTCAATAAGATATTATCCATATTACATATATTTTAGGTTCTGTTATATTTTCCATAACGACCATATATAACCATACTGACGCACGATTAACTGGTATTACATATTTTAAAGAGCATATAAGTATTAATAACACGACTTAAACAATATCGTGAAAAATATCACATAAGACCTTCTAAGGTCTTATATTATAATCTGTAATACTATTACAAAATGTTGCCAAAGTTATCTATATATATAATAATAATAATAATACAATACTATATTACTGCTACTAATTAGTAGCATCGCTAATCCAACTCAATAATACAATTGTTTATTGTTTATATAAATATTCAATATTTATTCAAATATTGAAACCAGATATATCCTAAATACATTATTTATAAGGCGTTTATAGGAATCATTCGTAAAATACCGTTCCGGATGTATTGCAATGTTTTGCGTCATATAATTATAAGTAATAATAATTATTTTCGCAAACTAATGTTGGATAGAAGAAAAATATTATGTTGTCGGAGTCGCTTTTTTTTTACAAATCTTGTCGACGCACATACGATTTCGCTACTGCACACTTTTAATACATAGATATTTTATAACTATATAGCATTCTACACTGAAACACCAGGCTGATGAAAAATATGCACTAACACAGACATACACACACACACACACAAATGGTAGGCCCCAACATAGGTCAGACGTGTTTACGAGGAAAGAATTATATATTCAACCCGTTAAACGTATTTCACGTATTAAATTATATATATATATATTTTTTTTTTATTTATATATACGACATTGTATCATATGACTGGTTATTAAGTTGTATGATGGTATACGATTAAAAACCATTGCATTCATCCGATTTAAATTTCCTGCGATAACGCAACATATCACACAGTAATCGCGCGTATGCACACACTTACACACACATGAATATATAATAATAAATTTCAAATATAATAACAATAATAATATATATTAACAAAGAGGACCTAATAGCAAAACGTCTTAGAAAACCAAAAATAAAAATTAATAAAAATAGTGAAACGTATACAAACGCACATGATCATTGTATATGGGCAACATTTTTCCGTTTTAAATCGATAACATACCCGACTGAACTTTTTTTTTCCCAATTTATCCAATTTATTTTACACTAATTAACAACCAAATTAAGTCGCCAAACAGAATTTTGAACACGTTCAGAGCATACCTAACTTAATTTGTTTGTACAAATTTATTCAGTCCTTTTTCTTCTAATATCTTTGTATATATATAATGACAATATATTAGAATTTATTTTACTTATGTATCTTTGAAAATCTTTTATTTCAAAATAAATTCACGTGAATAAATTATAAAAAAAATACAAATTACCGTCAAAAATCCTAAATTGTGTAAAAAAATTGTTCTAAAAATTTAAAAATAAAATAAAAACAAAGACATTTCAAAACTTAAATATAATTTAAATTTATTTTGATAAAATAAATAATAACATACCCGCCATGATAATTTATAATGAATATATTGTTAACCTATAACGTCGTGTTTATAATTTGATAATAAATTTCCACATATTATGTTTGAAAACTGTGTTTGAAAAAGTGCTTATATTATATACATTAAAAAAGAGGGAAAATATAATTTATTTTCAAACGGTTTGTTTTTTGTTTATTTATTTTTTTTTATTTAAATAACTTCCAATAATAGTTATAGCCTAACAATTAAAGTCACATAAGCGCTGATCTAGAAATAATTAATTACAAAAAAGGGGAAAAGAATATTCATATAAATATTTGTTTATATTTTATAACATTTTCATATAAATGTGTATACTATATTTATAAATTATAAATAATACCTAAAGACAATAGATTTTTCGCTAACCGTCGGAGTAAAAATATATCCGTACGTTCAATGACCTGAATATACGAATAATGATCAGGCGTCTAAGTACAGCGACGGTATGTATAGGATTTGCTCATTTGCTAGTCTACAATGAAATCTAAAAATAACCCGATCGGACAGACATTTGTGACACCGCTCAAATGTACATATTGCAATATATATATTTGACGTTTCGTCTGACATATATAATAGCATGGTGATAGTAGCAGTTGTAAGTAATTAAAACGCATTATTCAATTCAAATACAAATTTCAAGATCATACAACGATGTCATGTATAGTATTGTAAAAACGTAAACATATTACTATAAATGTCGTTTTCATTCTGGGTACGTGTTTGTTAAAAACGAATAAACCGAATAATTATGATTATTGTTCGACCATCCCCGAAAGTAAATTACGAAATTAAAAAACATACAGTGCGTATATAGTTTTGATCAACAACGCGTTTCTGGAAATTAAAACGTTTTTAAATTTATTTACCATATTGATTACAGTAAGGAATAATAGGATATAGTGTGTGTTTTATTAAATATTATAGCTCTACATTTAATTTGGAACGTCTTAATTAAATTACATAATTATCACAATATACTTAATTCGGGTTGTGTATTTGTTAAATAGTATAGCCATTTTATACATAAATGGTTTATATTATTTGAAACTAAAATCTATACATAAATAGTTTTTGTTTTATCAATAGTATAATAATTGAAACTCTTTCCAATCCTGCATAGGGTATACTCGGTATACAAATTAAATAAATAATAATTCGGGGCTATATCGATCGCGGTTACTTAGATTACGTCTTCACGAATTCATCATAACGCCCCGTTTAAGAATTGTTACATGTATTTATTCGTGGTTGGTTAAGCCATGTCATGCAGATAACAGGATAAGGAACGAATGTATTCGTTAACAAGTAAAACTTAGATGAGGTACCACTATAGAGTTCTAGAGAAAATCGATTAAAGTGTTGTAACGATATACGCACGTATCATTCTCGTAATTAAGACGGGATACGAATTTTTTAATTACAAGTCGCTTAAGTTGTCAAGGCCAAACCCACTAATATTACTCCGAAGAAAACTAGAAAATTGTAAACGTTACCTGTGGCTAAAAGTAGGGGATAATTTGTAATAGACTACGAATTTAACTTTATCGACCAACCGCGATGAAATACAGCCAAATACGAAAGACAGTAAACGAATCGAAGATGATTTGTGACGTGACGATTGTTTCGCAGTGAAAAGAAAGGAAAAACGAAAACGCATATCGTTCGTGTACCAAAGTGTAAATAACATTTTAAATACGTGCATGTAATATGTAATCACTGTCAACGAATGTATGTATAAATACTCTTTTAGTATTTTTTTTCGCGCGCGGTTATCATTTTTATCGGTAACATCCGGCGATTATTATTACACATAATCGCCGCCCGGCCATTCATGCGCGGCGGTGTGATTATTATTACAATAACATGCATATTGCAATACGCGCATAACATAAAACGCGCAACAATATGACAATAATACGGTGGCGATATAGTCGACGTACACAGATATACAGTAATAAAATAACAATAATAATAATAATCTGTAAACCTATGAACCGATATGTATGGCACGGATGGATGGTAAACAGTTTTCTACGACGAAAAAACAAAAAACAAAACGAACGCGCGTACGTTTATACAAAACAAAAACAAAAGCGTACGTACGTAGTGACGATAAAACAAAATAAAATATATATGTATATCATAAAAACTACTACGCGAGTAGATACGATGAATGAACCCGTCGACGGTAGCAGGAGTGGTGCGGAAGGAGAGGGTAATGGAAACAAAAGTCCGGCCGTGCTAGACTATAATATAATACGCGGTAATAACAATATGCAAATAATATTATGACTGGAGCGAGAATTTTATGTGCACTAAAACGAATTGAAATACGAGCCAGAGTGAACCATATATATGATATGATATGCAGTTAAAATGACGAAAATGTGCAGTAAAAAATTATATCGCCAGACTAAAAAACACCACGTAATATTGTTTTTGATATTCGATATTTTCCAATTTTTATTTCACGACCCATATATAGGGTAATGTAGGAGTATAGACGAACGTATTGTTTTCCTTCGTCCTATCACCTGTTCGAATTTAATTCGAATTTTAGGCTTTTACGTATACATATGGTCACTAACATCCAAGACAAATTGTCACGCTACGTAAAAAGCAAAAATTGTTTACTCGAATATAATTTCGTACGCTATTTAGGCGTATTACTTATATTATGTTACAGATATGAATGATGGTTCGTGTCACAGAATATACATATACATGGTTATAATACAATACAATTAGAGCTCTAACGTTAGATAATTCATTTATATATAGGAGGTAACACCTACAGATACGGATACTATACAATATACAGTATCTTAAGAATATCAATAATTACGTTTAATATTTGTTTCTTTGCTACATTTTTGTTACGTGTAGTCAAAAATTCAAACAACAATAAGAACGTTTAATAAACATGATCATCTGTCACAATACGTTTATATTAAAATAAAACGATATATAATTTATATTTGTTATTTATAATGCCATATTTATATTGTTGAAATACACAAGTACTATATTAGTAAAATATATACGCAAATACATTCGTTAAAACAATACTCGTTTTTTTTTTAAGTATCTAATACCGTATATGTATTATAAGCATATATAGGTAAACTACAGCTTCGAATAAATGATATCGTTTAAAACAAGTAAAACCAAAAGATCTCAAATTTTTAAAAATGACGTTAGTTGAATTTTCTATGATAACAAAAATAAATCCGGTTTTTTGTTTATACTTGTTTTTACCTAAACGTGCAACATATGTCACCAAATATACTCAAAAATAAACGAATAGATTAATCCATTAACGAATAGGTTGATCCATAAAGAAACAATACAATAATCTCGCGCTCTAATTGTATTGACGAAATAATATAATATTCCGAGTAATTGCGTACACACGTAGATATATTTATCTATAACACGAGGAAAGCAAATAACTATTACGCTGTACACATGAGGATCGGACTCTGATCGCAGTTTCGTGTGTTGAGGTCGAGGAAATCGCGGTCAGATAATAGATTATCTCGATCAATAGCACGATGGTTGTGGTCGTCCGCGAATTAGCCATATATTTATACATATATATCATGAACTTATGTATATTAATGTTATTATTATATTGTAAGCAGACGAAATCCGTGTATAAGTACGTACAATTATAATATACGTACCAAAAATTACACGTAATCTATCGCGGGTCTACTCGTCTTTGCCTTTGACCCAATAAGACAAACGCGACCACGTCACTGTATTGTTACAATCGCGTTATATTATACCTTATGTACACATCATATTGTAGTACACCAACGATATGCATTATCCGAACCTATAACGTATACGAAGGCCATAAATAAAAAAAATATCAAAATACGCTAGTGTAGTAAAATGCATTTTATAATGCACTTTTGTTCTGTAATTTCAAAGTACGTGTTAAAACGACAAATTTTTTTTTGGTGTTAAATATACAACAACGTGTATTAGATACTCTTTTATTTTAAATTAAAATATATACTTTTTGTCAACTGTCATAATATTATAATCATTATACTACAAATATAAAATGACAAACAACTAGTAAGAAAGCGTCGTCGTATACGTCGAAATTATTACTCTTCACGTGAATTCAATATAGTTTAAATTATCCTAAATATTCTCTCCTATAAATTTAAATATACCAGCTTATTTAATTTTTCGTCATAACTAAATAGATGACCAACTATCATGTTGTACATGATGTCGGATAGATAAAAATTAAACGTGTATTATACATGCCGACTTGAATTTTATTGTTTGAAATAGATGTGAAGTACTTTATAACAAAATGTATTTGAATGATAGTGTAATGATATACGTGACCTTACTTTTATTTTCCTAAATATATTTAAAATTAAACCAATTTAATCGAAACATATATTTGTAGTTAATTTAATCGTATGACGTATGACTAATACGATACGAATGAATAATATTGTCATCAAGAACAACACTTTACGGGGTTATAGTATTGTTATTAACTTCGCTAGAAATAACAATTACGAAAAAGGTTAAAAGCTACCGCGGTAAAAAGCGTTTAGGAGACAATTTCCACTTACCACTCCTTTCATCGATATATCATTAATATTCAACGCTTGTGCAACTTAATGCGTCTGCATTAATTAATTTTTTCTATTAAGTCCTATAATACAATATATTAAACAGTCAAAAAAAATCGAAAGTTTAAATGATTAAACATATAAAAACTTAAATATTTAGATTTAAATCGGTCATATACATATTATACATATGGTTGCGGTTTATTACGTTCATAATAAATAATAATATACCTAACTTTTTAATACGAAATATAATACCATTACTACTACAGGAACTATAGTTCTTTAAAATTTGAAGGTGAACGTCGGTTTAAATTTCGTACTTCTAGTTAAAAAGTAATGATATATATGGATAAATAGGTACTTAATACAATATCCATTGTCACATGTCATCATAATTTACGATGACTTAAGAACGACAATCAAACAATTTACCGTGCTATGTAAGACGCAAATAAAATAAAACACTAAAAATATTACAGTGAATTTTTTTAAACAAACTAAATTTGTATAATTATTTAAGTATAAATTTTATTGAGGCATTTATTATTATTATTATTTGATATATATATATATAATTTACCGTAATAGAAAATACATTTATAAAATTTCAAATAATGCAATAAAAGTGCATTAATAATTCAAAAATTGTAGAAAGAAGCAAAAAATCCAAAATAATTAATTTATAACAAAACAAATTGCAAATATAACTAAATATAAAACTAAAATATAAATATACTATATAGAAGTTATAGGAAAAATTAATTCATTTAAATATTTTATAATACAAATTTAATTTTAAAATTATTTATAATTATAAACATTAACTTCAAAAAAATATTATTTTTATATTTTACGTTTACAGAATATTTTATTAAATATTTAAAGTTTCAAAGTACAGAAATCAATAATAAAGAATACAGTACTAAAATTCACAAAAACGTTATAATAAAGAAAAATTAATAGGTAAAACAGTTTTAAAAATAATTAAAATTTATAAAACTTTAATTCATTATTCAAACTTTATACTAAGAATACAGATTTGACAACAAAATATTAAAAATTGATTTTGATGAATTCACAACGCTATTTATTTTACGATCTAGACTAAAATGATCTTTTTCTTTGACATATTTAAATCACACAAACACACACACACATATGTATGTATGTTTAGGCATATTATTTGCGATAAAGTAATAAAATTAATATTAACTTAGGTGTTTATATTTTAAATCGAAGTATTTTAATCATCGAACGTTAAAGCTAAACTAATTAATAGTATTTTTAAATTTAACTTTTAACCATTAAAATTATATACCGTATATATATAATATACATATAATAATATTTTATATACGCCTTTAATTTACGGTGAAATAAAATTTTATTACTAATGAATATTATTTACAAGAAGAAATAAAAAAGAAGATCGTAACTCGAATTGTTTGTCTAATCTAATGGTCACAGTTTTAAGTATAGATACATTTATCTGTACTGCCAAAACGAAACATTAAAAATTTTATGGTAAACTCCTTTCCCATGTTCAATAATAAATACAGAACAATAGTCGATAAAACATTTTCGAATATTATATTACGCACTAAAATAATTATTTGAGCATGGGCTTTGTTTCGTTCTTTTAACTTTATTACAAGTCCTACAATTACATAATTACAAAGGTTTTAAATTACAGGAACATTAAAAATCAAACAAAAATTATTACAATAAAAAGAAAAAGGAAAATTATTAGAGATTGAATTGGGAAGTTATGGAAAACAGCTTGAAGCAAAATTTGTGATAAGTGGAATGAATATTTAGTAGGATATTACACTATTCGAAAAAAGTTTAGTAAAACGGAGATTCAGCCGTGAAATCCGCGAATGTGACGAACAGTCATAGATAACGTGATTTAAATTACAAAAATAATTTACGTGTTTATGAAGGTGATAGATAACGAAAAGAAATATTATGAAATTCCTGTTAAACTGATTCATGACGTTAGTGGCTTGGTGGAATGGCTTAAGCTCCGAAACTTGAGAAAATTTAAATTATCTCATTTTTACCCTTCATCATCCATTATAAGAAATATGAATATATTCTACGTATTTACATCACTATTACGATAGTTGTTAAATTATGTATTTCCTCTATACGACTACAGATACTCCAACAATGTTAACACAGATTCGGCGTATTTTTTATAATATAATACTAAAAAGTTTTAACTATAAGAACATTTAGTACTATATAATAATACAAAATATATTTAAATTACGTTGTCATATTTACTTTTCCAACGTTAATTTAAGAATAAAATATTTTACTATATTTATAATATAATTAACAATCACAAAGACTAACATATGGGTCACGCAAATCCTATGTTCTCGAGATCACAAAAGAAGCTAAAGTAATAATACATAATCACGTATATTTCATAATAGTATAGTACGTTATATACGGTTTAAAGGTTTTGATTCATTTGATTATAATATTATGATGTAGGAGGAATCTCCTTCTATAAAGTGTAATATTATCAGTTTATAGTATGTATACTAATAAGAAATGGATTCGTTTAAACATGAAAAAGTCTGCAATATCAACACCAATTTGTATAAAGTATTTTGACGTTTTAATAATGTCATCAGAACAATAATGTAGATCTACGAACAAAACTATTATTCGTATTAATCATGAGTTGTATTCATTCATATGCAAGCTTTCAAAATAATTAACAGTTTTATATAACTTACTGTCAACGATAAATGCATTAATCAACTAAACTCTATATATTGTTTTAACTCCTTACTGGAACGTTTTTTATATTATTGTATTTAACAATAAGTCTTGCTTGAAAACGTTGAAATATACGATGGAATAATGAAAAAGGTCAAATTATACAGAACACGTAAAGTATATAATAATACTATAAAACATTTTCCAAGAAAATCTCATACTTAAAAGTTAAAACTAACTAAAAATGAATATAATGTGTAAAAAACCTCCCATATTTTTGTGACTCCATTATTTTAGGTCTAAAATTTTAACTCTCTCGTGATACCGAAATACAAAACATTATTTTTTAAACTTACAAAGATAATAAATATATATCGACAAACATAATATAATTATCTATATACAACACAAACGCATATATATATGTATGTATGTGTGTAATACAGAATACGAATAATACATAAAATGTTATATACACATGTAATTATTAGACAAGTTTATTTTTTATAACAAAATTTAGCAGTTGTTTTATTTATAAAGTTTATCGCTTCAATATTTTTTGTTAAAATAAAATAACGCGTACAAAATATGTATAACATATTTATGAAATATATAACTAATGAAAAAATATAAAAATTATATTACAATTATTAATATATATATAAATTAAAATATTAAATTAATTAATGTTAGGTATTTTTGTTATATTAAAATTTTGCTGTAGTGGTGTATACTGTAATAAATTATTATTATTTTTTTTTACACACGGTATATACATATATATTCGAATTAAGCTATCTGAAACTACAAAAAATAATATTAATATATTATAATATATAACTTCACTAAATATTGTTAACGTGAGAAACTATAAACAAATTATATACACAACAAATTGATTTTTAAACTATATACGTTACCACCAACTAGACGACAAAGGAAATTAATTTTAAATTTTACACGAAAACAATGGCATTGTCATTAGATAAATGTCAAATAGTATCGAAAAATTCGACAAAAAAATTAATATTTTTAAATATTATCATCACAGAGAATATATAATATATACTATTTATAATATAGTTCAAATTTTTTGCACGACAGATTTTCATACATAAATATACTTAGGTTAATATTTTTAAGAAAATAATATATCTATCGAAAATTGTCTATGTAAAAATAATTCTTTTATTATAATTAGACTGCTAAATAAAACTTTATACTTAATCTTCTATAAGCACTAAACGCATCATCATTGAATTTAAAGAAAAGAAGACACAAGTAAAGAACTTCAAGTCTCAAATTATGTTGTGCAAATATTTAAGTCTGATGAGGAAACCACACATAAAGTTAATTTCTTTATATAATATTGCACATAATAAATAAACGAAAAAATGGAATACAAATGTTTAAAATGCGAAACTAGCGAAATACTAATTGAAACTAAACAAAAAGTAAAAAATACTTAAAATATCTGTATAAAACAGAACTCAGTAGGAACTTACTATAGCTATGAGATAATAACACTAAAGAAGATGACAAAGGAGACCACATCCTAAGGTCATAAATTAATTAAGCAAAAGAAAATATGAAAAGAACAAAAAATGTGGGGTAATTGAAGATGCAACAGAAGTAATAATGTGTAGAAATAAAGAAATGAGTAAAGGACTCCGTAAGATATATAACAAAATGTATTTGACTCAAGCAAGAATAAAGTATTTGAAAAAAAGCATCATAGTTAGAATAGAATATAAAAGGCAAAATACAGAAACTTTTGTAAGGAGCAATTTGGATTCAAAAGAAATGTAAAAACTACAGAAACAACTTTACCGTTAAAAATAATAGAAATAAAGCAATTTAGACGAAGTAGGAATGCCTTTGTTACATTCATAGAATCAAAAAAAGCATTTAATAATGCGCTAGGGAATGAATTATTCGATATCCTTAAATGAATAAGTAACAATTTAACGACAAAATAATTATACTTAATTTCTATATAAATAACACATTTTTAATACAGTTAAATGGAAGAAAAAAGGAATCACATACTTAGACAATAAAATACCAGAGTATGACCACAGCAAAGTAAATATAATTAGTAGAATTACACAGGTGAAGAGTGCTTTTTAAGATAAAATTAATTTACTAACTACTAATAGTGTAAATCTAGAAATAAGAAAAGAATTTTTAAAGATTTATGTATGGAGTGTTACGTTATTTATTTGCCAAACTTGAACAATGAATAAAAAAAATAAAAGTACAAACATTTGAAATGTGTTGTTTTTGTAAAATATTCGAAATTCCGTGGATCAAGAGAGTTGCAAATAAAAAGGGATTGGACAGAATAAATGTGAAACGACAATTATATAAAAAAGTTGAAGCCAGAAGAGTTAAGATTATATGGCATTTATTGAGACATGATAGTTTAAAATAATAATTGAGGGAGATGTTGATGGACGGAAGAACCGAGTGTAGGCTATCTCAAAATATCTAACACAAATCACGATGGACATAAATAGTGATAAATATAAGAATCTGAAAGAATTAAGCTACAACAGAAATACTATGGAGAGTCACGCCAAACTAATCCAATGATTAAAAAGACAAGTATAGTATAGGGCTAAAATAGTAGATATTTTTTGTAGTAGACCTATATTGGAATACCTAATAATAACTAACCGTCAACCGTTTATAGTGGCGTAAATAATATAATAATTGGTTATCGTATCCATTTAGGCATACAAATGCTTAATTTTAACTAAAACACACGTAAGATGAAGAAATCAAAGACGCAACTGCGCAGTTTTTTTTATTTAATTTGGAAACAATTAAATGTACACTGCTATTGCGGTACTCTGTATAAAAGGTAATAAAAGGCTGTTCAAATTCGAATTGTTATTTATATTACGTTAGGTTTCTTTACATGATATTTATTGACTAAAATAAAACAGGTTGCAATAAATAACCAAAATCTGTTAAAACTAAAATTTAGAATAGTAAAAACTACTTTGAACAAAAGCATTCGGAAACCCTATTTTTTACTAGATACAATTAGATTTTACTAATTGGAACAGTATAAATCATAAAGCGTTTAATAAATATTGGTTCGATATTTATCGTTATTATTAATAATATAGTTAACTATTTAGTATTAAAATTATTTAAATTCATTAAATTAACGATTAATTATAATTCACGATACGTGTACGAGTACATAATATATGAATGCCCATTCACAGCATACAGAACATATTCGTTTACGATTATAAGTTATCAGAAATGCATTGCAATTATACTACAGCTCTAACGGGGTCAGGTACTGTTCAAGATAAGTACTAGTGTTTGAACTTTCAAAATTGTTTAAACTTAGATATGATTTTTATGCTTTAAAATTTAAAACGATATAAAATATAAGTTCGTAACTTCAAAATATACATATCTGACTTTTAACACTCATCCTGGCCATAAATAATTGTGATACATTTTATTGACAAAAGGCTTTTATATACGCGTTGTTAACGTTATCGTTATTTACAATGTAAAAATCAGGTCAACAAAAATGTCTTAACAAAATAAATTCGACGACACGCCATTTAACAATATTGACAATAGTCTCATTTTATAAAAATTTGAAATACGTTCTATAGTTTTAGTGTAATTGACAATATGCATTATGCGTAGAATATTTTTATATTCGATTATATAACGATGATAATATTCAGTTTTAATTATTTTCTGCCAGATTTTCAACGCATTATATTATCCATATGATGAATCAAAATAACTTTACGACAGTCTGCTAATATTTTTGTTTGATAGATCATATCTATTGCAGTTTTTTAACCGTCTTTTTGATTTTTAAACGCTATTTTTGTAAATCGAACAATAAAAATATAAATAAAATCGAAAATCCATAATTTGGTTACCTACCGTTGTTTCTTGATTTATGTGCATGTGTATTTTTTTTAACAAATGTGACTATTTACTTTTGGTTTCAGTATAGTATATACATAATTTTAAAAAAATTTTAAATCTTTTACAACACCACTATAAAAACTAAAAAACGTTTTTTTATTACACGTATATATATATATATATATTTAATTAAATATATTATCAATATGAATTATTCATATTGAACTTTGAACTTAAATTTACTATATAAAACGCGTAATATTATATCTCGAAATGTTCTATTTTAATAAAAAGTATTATTTTAAATCTAAAACGATTTTAGGAGTCAACAGTTCTGTACATATACGATAAATATATATATATATATAACTCAAAAACGAGATTTTTATAGGCAGTAATCTTAAAAACTACTCAACCGATTTTAATGAAATTTATGTCAATAGATTCGACATGGCACGTGGAGAATCGTAAACTATTTTTCATTTCACTACCACATCATCATCAATTAGACAAAATTTAAAAATAATGGTTTTAAGTGATATTCTGATATTTATGACAGCTAATTTAAGTAACAAATATTTGCAAAAATAAATAATTATCTCTCTTAAATAAATAGTAATAATTTATACTTCATACATCAGATGGAGATCAATCACGTTTGTACTATTATTTATTTTTATTATATTCAATTATTGGTATTAAAATTTCAATATTTTTTATATATATATTAGTATATATCACTAGAAAAAAGAATGATGAGATTGTACTGGTGAAAAAAAAAATCCAATCCGTGAGAAATCAGGTATACCGACAAGTATATATATCATTCTAACGACGATAATACTATTTGCCACCTCTAATATGATATGATATTATTATACACGTGGTTATACGATTTTACTGCACACTAGTACAGTAGATAAATCGTTTCTGTTTCTAAATATATTTTTATTTGTTTCGCACGGTTTTATCTGCATCCGTTGGCACAAAACCTTTTTATTGTTACATGATTTATCTCATCCTCGTGTGAAATCATCTGCACCATCACGCCAGATTATATATCGTCTATAAGCACTTAAAATGAACTAACGACAACGTCGTAACAGAACGTATTTTTTTTTCAATTTCGTACGAACATTTTATTTTCATTTTCATTTTTTCAAAATAAAACATTTAGTAATTGAACTCTTTTCCGAAAAATAAACGTTTATAAAATAAGTTCTACTTGAAAAATATTTCGTTTTAAATAGTAGAAAAAATATATAATACATATATCAACTTTATTTGTTTATAAATTATAAAAATAATTTACTTGTAAGATACACATTAAATTAAACTAATTACGTAATTTAAATAAATTTCGTAATAATTTAAAGAAATTTATTTAGCAAATTTTGATATTTTTAAATCTATCGTTACGAATCTTTATTTTTCATACGTAAGACGTACTTTTATTTTTCTTTTAATTAAGGCACGTCATTTTACAGTAAATCCCATATGATCGTTACCATAAGTACTATCATTGTCAATTTCGTATAATATTTTGCTTTCTGTGCATAGTCTTAGTCACGAAATATCATTGACGTTTTATTATTTAAACGTAGTAGGTAAGTTATTTTATTTATTGTTTATGGTAAAAAAAATTTCCAAAAACGTTTTAGACAGAAATTTACGCTTTAAAGCCAGTTTATAAAATATATTAGATTTAAATTTGAGACAGGTCATTTATAATAGTAACGTGATTGCAATTATCGAAGTATGCGTACATTAAACCTTTGAAAAATGTTAAGGAACGCGTTATTATTAAATGTATTGGATCGAAAATTATGTCAATAGTTAAACCTAGTCGTTTAAGAAAATTAAGAAATTTTAATGAAAATATTGTGCGTTATTTTACAAAATCACTCAGAAAATAATAATAAAACGCAGTAACTCATCGTACGACACTCAAAAAGAGCTCGTTAAAATAAGCGTTATAGTACAATAGCCCACAATATATAGCCACTTGTATTACATATTATTAAACTACATATACACACACTCAGACACTTAATATTGTAATTAATTATCCAGAAAAATACACGTTAATTTCGTCGTGACCTATATTTATGCGGCGCTATAAACGCTTTCCTCGCGGGAAACGCACGTATTAATGGCCAGTTTTAGTGACGGCGATATTATTTATTTATTACATCATCGTCATCGGCGCTATGTCTAGTTTAAACTTAGTATAATTTTGTATATATTAAATGGTTAACATCTTTTTTTCAAACGAGCGAACAAAAGTGATTATAATTAAGTATAATAGATTATCAAAAACGAAACATATAAAACGACATGTCATATTTATCTATACCTATGTGTATATATATATATATTATACCTATAGAATTGTACATTGCAGTATTTATTATATATAATAATCAGTCTAAATCATTAAACTATATATTTAGACGAAAATGACGCCTATTAGATTTTACGTTAATATGAAAAACTCACTGACATAATAACCTCTAAATCGTGTAAATTATTTGTTTTATCGATAATCACCACGTACCGTTTTTGACGTTTTCGTACCAATTGAAAGTCAATTCCTTGATCGCCGCCTAACGTCGCGCAACGCATTACATAAAATACTAGAAAACAAATAAATGCAACGTTATCGATAATTACGCGTGTTCGATTTATATTTTCAAATTAAATACAAAATTTTCTCGTCAACGTACTTAACGAAAATATATGTATATAATAACATTAAGGTTATACCGAACACTAATAACGACTTTAACGTTGTAAATTAACATTGTAAGCGTATTTATTTAAAACAAATGACGATGAAACTATTATAACGGTAAATCTTATTCTAATACGTCGGATATAAGGACTGAATACCGCCAGTAAATGTTCTACTACTAAACTTTCATTTTTCGTTTTATAAACTGGACAATAACGTGACAAAATATTTCCCGTTATCCTTTTATTTTTCGATTTTGTAGACAAACGAATATTTAATGCGTTGTAAGTATTCGAATTGTATATTAGTACATACATGTATACAATAATAGGTATAATAGTAACAATACTGACCACGTGTTAACCACGAGTCACAGGGACCACCTGCTATATAGCAGTTCCGACGTGTATTTACCTGTTGAACCGCTGTTGTACCACGCATATACATTCCAAGCATTCCAGTGACAAAACCCACAGAGTATACTCATCGAATAAGCATTCTTCATTCATTCTTAGAAACAATTCTGTTTCGCTTTCCATACTTAGCCTACTGTTTATTATCCAGTCATCGCCATTTATAAAACGCCTATTCAAACATTTCTTTTAAGTAATTGATTCAGTTCATTTTTTTAAATTTCTCAGAACACCTATTATACATTTGCAGACTTCGCATAAATCCATCTAAGGTATATCATCAATATATATATGTTTGTGTGTGTGTGTGTGTGTGTGTGTGTGTGTGTATTTAGTTTGAAGAACATATTCGTAAATCACCGTAATGATGGTGGGCGAAAATCGTTTAATAAGTATTTGGTTATCGTATTGTTTTCATTCATTCAAAACAATCAAAGTAAATTTTTATATTATATGACCATCGTCGGTAAGGTTTTATGTGATATAATAAATAATGTGAAACAAAGGCGGGGATCTATGTATTATTTATTAAAAACGTGGATATTTTCCATATAATATAGTATCTTATATCTTATATAGTATCTTTATAAATTGAAAAAATGGGTATGTGATGAAAGATGATAATGAATCGGTAATCTAATGAATCTAAATAGAAATAATTTTAAATCTAATTACATTTCGTGTTATAAAAAAAAATGTTCATGTATACTTAAGTTTTGTTTTATAGATTTTTCTTTACTGTCACAAATTTGAGACTACAAATCGATTCAACGAAGAAATTATTTTATTTTCTTAAAAAAAAAACGAAAATGTACAAATTAATTTAGAGTGTATAATATAATATAACGTCTTAACGGTAAATGTAAAATAAACATATATACAATAACTTTAATAAAATATAAATATAGATACAACTTATAATAAAAATCTTAAAATCAAATATAAAAATAAATAAACGCTCTTCAATATTGATAATAACCGACATAAGCTGTTTGGCCAAACTTGCCGTTTTTTCGGCTTTATACTAATATTACGTTTATCGGTATGACTCGAGATGCTTTGCTATATTTTATAATACTTGTTGGCCACCCCTGTAGACGTATGTGTTTTTAATATATTATACGTATATACACGACAGAGAAGAACAGACAAACATTCGTCGCACGTATTACCATTATCGGATCTAAGAAAAATATTAAGCGAGGGGGAGTTGTTTTTACACGCGTGCTTCGAAATATAATATGGATATAAAATTATCATATAACTGCGACCACCGCAGCCGGTACTCGTATAATAAACTGCGTCGACGGCGGTTGTGGCATCGTCTTTGATCGACCCGAAAACCACGTGACGCTAAGTATATTATAATATAATGGACAAAATTAATAATATGACCTCGTATAATATGTATACACTTACACACTTACACACTTACACACATACCTATATATATATATATATATATATGTAATACGTATTACACTGCGATTGCACCCGATGATGTAACTTAAACGACGAGTTCCCCGATATCGCTGTACAGGTTCACAAATATATATATATATATATATATATATATATATATAAACTTGAACAATTATATATTAGACCTCATTATAGCTGCAAAACGAACTTGATTTTCGTATCCACCGCTGTATGACACACTGATTTTATTTAATCAATGTCGATATAGTGTTATAAAATACAGTTACAGTAAATAACGATAAAATGCAGAAAAGTACGTAATAATTAATAATTAAAAAGGATATTTTCAATGTTTCCCAGATATATATATAAATATATTAACTCGCCGTGTAAACAGGTATCTTATTATGCGATAAAAATAGATTTATCATAATATATACAACTATTAAATTTATCAATTTACGAGCGTTTATTATTAATTGGTGTATGTACATAATTCCTTTTTACTAAAATAATTTTTTCTATAATATAATTTTTTATCAATTTATTTTTGAAATCAAATTAAACGTAAATACTTATAGCGAGCTAAAAACAAGTATAGTTTAGGCCTACATACGACGAAAGTTATAAAAAGAGATGATAAATAGCGATTATTGAACATGAAAATGTAGAATGGTGAAGTAAAATTCATTTATGACAAGTATAAATTGTTAAATTCGTTACCGTTTATGAACCTACACAACCTTTAAATAATGATTAACATTTAGTTAATGTTTCTAACAATTAAGATTAACACTTAGTATCATAAAATTCTATATCGTGGCATATTGCCGTATACTCTACTAATGTAAACAAATATAATAATTCGTAGTGAAATAAATATTAAAATCTACGACGATTCAAATAAACCACCAATTTAAAACAGATTTCTTTTTATAAAGATGAAAAAAATTCAAGATACCATCGAAATACAAATATACCCTCAAATTCAATTTGAATTGAAAAACGCCATAGTATATATTTATATAATATAGAATATATACTTAGGATTAATAACGAATGATTAACATAATTTCCAAATAAAATGCCATATAATCAAATATACTGTACGAAAATTATACGAAATTATCTAAATGTCATGGTGCTGTCATCGTGTGAAAATAATTAGTATATAATTATTTCGACAATCATATCTAAAAGACGATGATCTAGAATCATTCATACGATTTAGAATATACGTAAATAATAAAATAATATTTACCCCAATAATCTTTGAAACGCGTGTATTCTGTATATAGATGGATACATCGCTTTATATAAACAGTAAATATAATGGATTGTATACTATTATATATCTGTTATCGAAGGCGATTTTCGGAATATCCGTTCGTTATTTAAGATATAATATAAAACAAAATACTAGTGGGGTATAATATATTTATATCTAAATACGAATACATTTTTCTTAGTATTATTTATACCAACAATTGAAATCCAATGGCAAAAAGGAATTTGAAAAACATTAATAAACATGAAAAACTATGGAGAACTATTAAAAGAAACGCTCACACGTGTTATAATCGCTGAATCGCGAAATATTTAGCATTTCCCGTCTACGTCAGATATCAAAGATTAATGCAATGGCGAATTTTTTACGATAATATTTATATAATAATTATGTCGGTTGGCAAACTCACGAAGAGGAGCGCTCATGACTTTATTGTTTTTAATTAAACCGTATGTATAGATACGAAAATTTACATTTTTGAGCAATTAACAATTAAATATATCATTTTGTAGGGCACTTGTGGTGATGCAAACAACGCAACTTAATGCGTTCGTAGTTTAATGACGACGATAAAGTGTATGCTATATTATATAATCGCACAACGAAACCCTAAAACCTACTCTTAAGAAAAAATAATATATGGAATTTAAGCTTTTATCAATGGAAACAACGTCGTGTCCTGTATAATCCAATAAATGGCAATCACTGCAGTTAAGTTTCAGTTTTAAGTCGTGTTCTTAAGCCAAATACAATAGCCAAACGCTATTTGATTTTTTTCGAGTACAATACGAAAGCTGTTTAGATTATCATATCGTGGTTAAGGAAATAAGTGCCACTCAAAAGATTTCCTCTCCCAGCTATTAGCCCATATCTTCCGTATTAAATTTGAAATTTGTTTATCGATCTTAAAACTTAAGTTCCCGTCGATACATTTCCTCGGTTCTGTATAAGACGGAATCCCATTGCGGTATTATATGATATTCAAAAAGGGTCCCCTTCTATATTTATCTAAACCCAAAGATGGCAATTTCCCCGACCCAGACACGTCGTTGTACAAATCGAATACGTATTATACATTATTATACACCTGAACGGTGATCGTCGTTGTCGTCGCAATACAAACGCCGCGCATCGTATGTAACCTACACACGGCCACAGGTGACGGCAGTAAAGTGCGCGTGGTCCGTCCGAAATGAGGCGGGGCACCAACCGGAGCCCGCAGGCGTATCAAAGATCCCAGGCAACAGCCTCTCTCAACGATTCCGCTTCCGCCGTCACGACGTATTTTACTCGGCTCACCAGCCACCGACGCCGTCACCGGGACGCTACCCCATATATTCACCCCATGACCACACCTGCATAACAGGTCTATAAGTATTGTTGACTCATGGACCAATGATTATTATTCGTTTCGTCCCAGTTCTTTTTCCCCGATATTCGTATATATATATATCGCGTTTATCAATTTAATATTTAACGTTTGTTTGTGTGTTGATGAAAGGGTACACTAAACAGTGTATAACCCCGTATTGTGTTATATTGATAAGCATGGTATGTTTATGGAAAAAAAGACGACATTTTATATCCCCAATCATCCATCTCTCTTTCTCATATACAATATTATATTATATTCTCGTGTACCTAATTGGATGTTTCGAAATAATTTATATCAGATTCCTTGAATATTTATCGTATACATTATTTGTCATCGTTTAAACCGGTGC
This sequence comes from Geopemphigus sp. TES_GeoC_2020, assembly GCA_025469175.1. Lineage (NCBI taxonomy): Eukaryota > Metazoa > Arthropoda > Insecta > Hemiptera > Aphididae > Geopemphigus > Geopemphigus sp. TES_GeoC_2020. The sequence continues at coordinate 45,619 of JAIPRN010001138.1, forward strand.
ATATTTATAAAAGCCTAAATACATTATAATTATACTATTTACCCAAATTTCCATTTTATAAAGAATTTCACTTCCGTTTATTACGGCGATTATTCTGTTTAATACGTTTTATACTTGTTTTATACTCGTTTTATCTTAATAAGCATTACTTATTAATTACTACACGTTAAAACACGCCAAATTTTTTCATTTTGTATTAATCTGAGAGGAAAATGATTTAATTTTATTCAATCATAAGGTCATAAGAAAAATATAAGACACATTTAACAATGATTATAAATATTATGACTATCAATTCGTAAATATATAAAAGGTTACGAAAAAATACCTAACGAATAAATTATAATTATCCTAAAAAATATGATCCCTTTAATTAACGAACAAGGTATTTTGTTTAATAACTGATGAATATATAAAAAAAAACTATTTCTAATAACCGAACAATACGAAACATTACAATCTAGTAAATACATAAAACGCTTGTTTACAGAAGAGAAGTTGTAAAACAATAATGTAATTGCTATTACCATATTTATATTATAAATTATATACGCCTTTATTATTTAATACATAAATTTGATCTGAAATCTAATAATGAAGCGAACAATTAAAATACTTATCATCTACACCCATATTATCGTTTTCATTTTTTTTAAATATTTATGAAAAATTCGAGATAAAATCAAATTTTGATATAAACCAAAAAAAATCGTTATTACATAATATACGCATGTACACAAAATTATAAGCATCTATTTATTAAAATGATTTTCTACGACTTGTAATACAGTCATTGCTAATAGCGACTACAATAGTATATAAAATTATAAAATGTACACGCGTGTACAATACCTAACAAATGAACAATACCTAACCATATCAAATAATTTTAAGCATAAATTACATGTACGAAGACGTGACCAAACAGTCGATAGTTTTCCAGAATTCGTATTTCTATGCACATATATTGCTACAATTACAAATATTATCACTGGCCTTTTGTCAATAATAAATTATGAACGTACGATATACAATCCTCGAATGATTCTCGACAGCGTTTATGCGGCTCACCACCATACGTTTCCACGACGTTCTTCGTGTTTTTTATTCGTCACGCATGCAGTAACACGCGGTAGTTCGGCCCAACAAACGCGCAATATTTATATTGCAATAATATTGAAAACACGCGTTACCCGATACGATACGTTACACTAGTAAAGCGATAACGCACCCCAAACGTTAAATATCTTTTCGTCTAGCTTTATACCAACAGAAACAAGTCAAATTGCAAATATGTTGAAATTATTTTTTAACCTAATAGTTCAAATTTGCATGTGCCTCAATGATACATTGATCACCTCCACTGAAAAAACTGTATTTTAACTAAAACCAAAAATAAACGACAAATTCGGTATATATATATATGTATGTATGTATGTATGTATATGTATATATTAACATTAATATTAATATTGATATTTATTTATAATTTATAACCAATAATAATTTATATCGTAATAAATACAACTTATCTAAGACATAAATTTTATAATTACAATTAACTTTATTTGTTACCACGGAAAATAACCGCATATTCCTAATTATAATAATAATCCACGGTAAAAAATAAACACGACACTATCGCTTTCATAAATGTAATACGTTTCAAGTGTTGACAGACACAATTAAAAACAAACAAATTAAGGCGTCAAAGGTTACCGACTAATTTACAAATACTATAAACTATTAATTATTGACACAAACATTTGCGTTTCTTAAGTTTTTTAACCGAAATAACAGCTTATGTAAATAGAAAAATTATAAATTCTCATTAAGTTCATTTCTACGTGTGTATTCGTGCATGCACGCATGCACACACAAACACACACACACACATTAATTTTCGTATAATGTATTACATAACTTATTAATGTCCAATATAAAATTGTTATCATACATAACACATTAATAAGTGACTTGACACGTAAACAATGGATTTTGTTTTCCACGAGTGGTATTATTGGTATAAGTGAACATAAGTATAATCGCATATTCATCCAAGATCAATAAAATATAAAATAATTGGTTGTGTTTTAACATGTAATAATTAATATATAATGCCTGTTAAGAAATAAAATAAAATATACAATCGATGAAATGAATTAAAATTAATTTTTTGTCATTATTATACGATATTTTATCTTAAAACAATCGTTAATTAAACAAAAGTATTTTTAAATAAAAAAATCAAATTTTTATGCATATTAAATAAAGTGAACGTTTTAATTGTGTAATCGAATAAAGTATAATATATATTATTTATTTGACTTTTTAATCCAAAAGAGTTCTTTTCGAGAAAAATTAAATAATAAAATAGCATGGCTCAAATAATTTGCAAAGATTCGCAGTTTTAAGATTTTACGATTTTTAGTTCACATTTAAATACATATATTATAAAATATATATTTCAAATAGTTTTTTAATTCATGTATTATATGTAATATATGATTAATCTCCAATTATAATTTGTTGTACGTGAAATAAAATGTTATGTAAATGAAATGTAGCCGAGACCTACATAATACGAATATTACCGGTTTCAATAATATACCTAGTAAAACGACGTAATAAACCGCACATATTAGTTATACCGTGTTCTAAGTATCCTGAAAAATTCGATTTCGATAATTCTCTTGTCATAATCAATATATATATATGTTTATTAATTAATTAATTTTATATTTTAAAAATCATTACTTAGGAAAATATATTTCAAGTTAACAATGATCATTTTATAATTTTTAAAACATTTTTCCTATCTGTCCACTTAATAACACTTGATAGTAACCAATACACAACCGACAAATTCAAATTTATCGCAGAAAGAAAAATCAATTACTGCTTAGTGAATAATTAGGTATTGATTTTAATAGTTTATAAACCTTCTTATGTACAATTATCCGAATGAAATGGATGGGAAATGAAAATTAAAAATAAAATTTACGGGTTAAAAAACCGTAATTTGTTTCAATATAGGTACACGCGAGCTCACAATGCATAAATAAAATACAAATTATTTATTTGCCTTCTCATTAAGTATGGTATAACAGATAAAGATAATAATAATATAAAAGTATAATACTAGGTACTCGTGAATATAAGTATTTGTTCGAATATATAATTTTTTTATAGTTTATAAGTAATGTTTATACAATATGCATATAATACGTTATATTAGATAGATATTAGAGGTTTACTATAAGGTTTATCAGTTGTGCATCCGTAGCGTTTAATCATAACGGTTTTAATATACTATTTGAATAATAATTTATTGAATGAAAATATTAGTCTTTTATATTTTATATAATATAAGATACGCTATTTGAACGATAATTAATGTTAAAAACAACACGTGGATTATGTAAATAAACAAATTATATATATATATTATCTACACACGATTACAATTTACACAAACAGCATAAAGACATTAGCGAATTAATATAGGTAAGTATACGTTTTTTTTTATTATAATACTACAGTGAGAAAAATATTATCGATTATAGAGCGTGACTTGTAGCACGTCGTCCATACTATTCTACAGTATCGGTATAATAGAAATAATAATAACACGTTACAATTATATTATATTTGGAATTTTTACTTTTTATTATATTTTATGTATAATATTATTTTATGATTTATAAAATATATACGATTGTGCGGATAAAAATCTAATAAATAATAAATATATACAAATTAAGAATATGATAAAATATCGAGTAAATATATGTAAAGCGAAATTATATTTAAAGAGAAATTCAATTAGTTTAATGCTTTAAGGGATTTATTTTGCGTACACGTGTTTGCCCATAATATGTATATGAAAGCATACATTTTTTTATATTACGAAAAAAAATACTTATTTAAATTAAATGATCAATGTATATTATCTGATATTCTAATCAATATTATTATAAATGAAAATATAGTGACATATACTTGTAAATTTACTTACACATTACTACAAGATCTCCACATTTCCCGATAAAAAATTAAAAAATTTTTTTCAAAGAACTAGTATTTTAATATCCATAATATTTATTATATAACAAAAAATATTCCATAGTAAAAGTAAAATCTGACTTGACTTAAACAGTTTAAAATATGACATACATTTCGAAATATAAAAATTTAAACGTTTATAAGCTACATGTGTTTCTATTAATGTTATCGACAAAATTATATATAAATATGTTCTTTGCCTATTTTGTTCAATTACAAATATCCTTTTCTATATAGCCATTTCCGATGTCCTTATACAGATATCGATTATTATTTAACCTTACGCATTGCATTCCGTTAAGAACTCGTTCAATAATTATTATTGTCACATTGACTCTATGAATAATGTTCAGTGTTTATTTCAAAAGACATATATAGACAAAATGCTTTTAACTCTTAATTATTCTCTATTTAAAAACCTATTTGAAAGATTAAATTTTATTTTACATTTTCAACATTATAATTAAAATAACATTTACTATTTCAAAATATTTGAACTACACAGCATAACATTTTCTTTTTTTTAATATTTATTATATTTATTAAAATTATCTCGCCAATCACAAATTATAAAAACAAGAATGAGTAAACCTCCTGACTTCTTACGTTTCCGTTTGTAAAATTATTTATCCAAAAATTCCTATTCAACCTTGGTTTTACTCCCTAAATACTTGTTCACGTATTATTATTCTCTATTCCAGACTTCGGCTGGGTCATAATTTATTACCCTATTACGCCTTCAAGCTAGGGCTCAATCACAGTCCTTCGTGTCCTCTTTCCAACTGCGGCGATGAATATTGTGATTTTCGGCACTTGATATTTGCTTGCCCAAATCTAGGTCATAGCAAAAACGTACTTAGGGAAAGGTTCTTTTCTTACGTTAATTCTTTGTCCTCCGATAACATTTACCTAATTAAAAGTATTCTGAATTTTATCCTAGATTCAGGTTTTAGAATTTTATTTTATTTTATTTTTGTTTTTTTTTCTCTCTTTATATTTATTCTAGTATATATTTTTTTTCTTGTTATTAGTATGTAGTTATTATTATGTAATTGTTGAGCTACAATAGTTTTTACTGAAAGCTTCGAATAAAAAAGTTTTCTTGCTTATGCAACATTCTTTAACAGAAAAATATAATATAAATATACTTGAAAATAACTTTCAAATAATTAATGTCATATATTAAATGACTTATTCTAGCTTATCTTATAATATAAATACTAAATTATAATAGTTTATATATATATATATAGCATAATACATCATGTATCAACTGTTTTGAATATGCATACATATACTAATTAATTATCACATCTATAAAAATCAATTTTGAAGGGGTTTGAGCAACACAGAAGTAAAATTATTTACAAAAATTATTATATTTTACAAAAAAGTACATATTATAAATACTTATTCATTTTCCATATATATGTTTAAATACGATGTCTAGATAATTCATGATAAATAACATTCGACTCGACTAATTCTGTACTTAATATTTATATTACAAAGCAAGTCAATAACGTACAATTCTGTGCGAAGATGTTATCAACGTCGAACAAAATTATTTGAATTTTAAATTTTACCTTATGTTATTAACACACACCTATGTTAATAGTCAATAACTGACAGCTAATATTTTTAATTATATATTTCACTTTATAAAACGGCGATAAATACTGACTAATTATACGATAGAGGTACCGAACAATAATAATAAGTTCTAATCATCGCCACGCAAGGTATAACTTTACATAAATACCTACCTACTTGACGCGATCAGTAAATACATTATATACATCTTGTATTTGGAACAGGACTGATAATAATCAACCGTCCATCCCGTTTTGCGACAAACACGGACAAAATACGTTCCGTTACGATTACACGATACACATGGTAAAGTCGCCACTGGCCGCCGACGACAAGGGCGGTGAAATATTCATAATTATATATTAAAACGTAGTTATTACGTAGTTAAGCTTTTCCGCTTACACTATTGTCGACAATTATTTATGAGTTTATAAGTTTATAATATAAAATAATCCGAACGAAAATAATAATATAATAATCAAATAATCAAAAGCTTTGAACGACTTATTAATCCGAAAATCTCGATTCGATAAAGAATTACGAATCCGTTCATAATTGTCATACGATATAAGTGACAATTATTATCGTATAACGTTTATATTTTTGTATAATAATTAATAATAATTGTCGTTCTAAATATATTCCTCTTGTTTTATAATTATGTTTTATATTACAATACAGCATTATACTTATTATAAATTTTATAAAACCAGTGAAATGACTTGTATCACCAAGTGATTCATTCCACGATCATACACCATCTTAATGTGGCTCTCCGGCTAGGAATCGAACCTCCATTTTCCACTTTAAACATAATACAACACCAAGGATTTAAAATTCTGATTCCTATTAGACAAGATTTTAATTTTACACATTTATAACGTATTTCATTTTTGTATTACGTATGTATATTATATATGTGTATGTTTTTTTTTAAATTATAAATTAAATACTTTTAAATTATTAAATACATTATTCAAATAAAAATATTCTAAATACTACTTTTAGAAAATTATTCAAATACGTAATTTAAATGCATTTTTCTCTATTTATTCGAATATATATTTCGAACGCTTTTCAAAAATATTATTTACAAATTTAAATTTAGGATACCTAATTTGAAACGATACATTATTGTGGAATGGGAAATGCGCAAATCACTACGCAGCTTTTGTATAATAAATAATATAAGAGTACATATAATATAATTACAAAAAACAAATATGAAAAATGGCGATTATTATTATACAAAAATATAAGTATTGAAGGAAAAGATAAAAATTAGACAATTACAATAAATTACGCTTATAAAATACAACTATTAACATTTCGCTGCCGTGTTGTCAACGTCTGATGGCGACCTCATTATGCGAGTAATGTGATTGTAACAGAAAAGTATTTTCGTCTGCGTTTGTCACAAAACGAGACGAACAATTGATTATTATCAGCTCAATGACAGATATGAGCTGTATTATATGCATCCTCTAGCCATGTCATACTATAATAATAATACCTGCCTATGATGGCAATTTAAAGATAACATTTTCATAAGTATATACAATTTTTTATAAAAAAATCCCGTCAAAATGCTTCGAAAATACGTTTATTGCAATTCGGATTTTATAAGATCGGTGAACGCGCACATAGTCTAAACAACTCACAATCACATATAACTGCGCATATTTTTAAAACATATAAATATATTAATTTTTTAATATTTTTTCGTTGTATATCTTAATATAAATATATTCCGGTATCTTTAAATATCCATTTACCAGATATATTTAGTTAAAAAAAAACTAAATTATTCGAATATTTATAAATTCTAAATAATTCACCTACATTGAAAATAAGAAATACATATAAAATAAAAAAAAATTATTTTATTAGTTTATTGTACATGTAATGAGTAATTAATTACAAACAAAACATGAAGTTTGGTAATAGTAAGGTATAATACTATTTTAAACTGTTAATTACTTGGCTTTTAATATTAAGCTGACAATACACGCATTGCCCGAAAACCCGTTAAGCAAACGTCGAGCATTAGGTCGCCATCGTTTATTTTTCAAAAAAATCAATATTTTTACAAAAATAAAGTAAAAGAATAATAAACGATCATCCTAATCTGTTCGCCTGCTTAATTTATTTAAAATTGACTCATTTAAATTCCCCCCCCCAGAGTGTTAGATTCTTATATGGCAAATGGCAAATTATGCGAAATTCAAAACAAATATATATATATATATATATATATAT